>WBZZ01002088.1:360000-370000 GCA_019918135.1 Paulinella micropora
GACATCCGTCGCTCGCGTCGACCTTGCCACCTTCCTCGGTTGGTCGAAGATGAGATCGTTTTGCGCTCTCCTCCTCTGCGCCTCCGTGAACTTCTCCTTCGTACCGCCGCGGACTATGGGGGCTTTAGACTGAGTCCCCGCCGCGCTTTTGCGGTTTGAGTCTTCCTTACTCTCCTTCTCGGTCTCCTCCTTCTCCGTGACAGGTGCCCGATAGGCATTCTCCTCCTCTAAGGTATCCTCCTTCTGTATAGGCGGTACCTCTTTGAAGTCCTCCTTCATCCGTTTCAACGCCTCCTCAACGGATTCATCCTCAAGTAAGAAGGGGTCATATTTGATCAGCCTTCGAACATTCACAATCTGCACCTTCCCTCTACCCCTGATCTTATAATTCAGAGGTCCCATCTGTTCCATGATCTGGTATGGTCCTTTCCAGTGGGTAAACAGCTTAGAGCTAACCCCCTTAGGGACTTGAGGATGGTACAAGAGTACAATATCCCCAACCTGGAAACGGACTTGATCTAAGTGCGCTTGTCGCACTCCTTGTGCGTCAGTCTTTCTGCGCTCCGCCTCCCTGTGCGCCGCAACTATTTGTTCCGCCTCCATCTTCGCTCTTAGTCTCATCCAAAACAACTCATCCTCATCTGCCCAAGTGTCTTTTGGATGCAGAAGTGAGGTTGGGATATTAGGCTCTCGGCCGTAAACCAATTGATATGGCGAGACTGAGCTCCTGGCTCCTCCTAATGCCGATGAGGGTAGACAGTTCATTGCAAAGGCAAATGAAGGTGCTGCCTCCACCCAGGCTCTCTGATTCTCCTTCTTCATACAGTACATCTTAAGCGAGGCTTGAGAGGTCTATATACCCGCTCGATCTTGCCATTCGCTCTCGGGTTATAGGCAGTAACATATTGCCATTTCATCCCGACTTAGATAGTCTGTCGATGACTTCATTATTAAAGTCAGAACCTCGATCAGAACATATCTTTCTAGGCACTCCGATCTGCGAGACGATCCTATCGATCAGAGCCTCCGCAGTTGTCTTGCCTGTAGCGTCCTTAACAGGAACAACCCAGACATAATTGGTGGCTCGATCTATTGCGGTAAGAAGGTATCTGTACCCTTCTGCCGATTCGGGGAAAGGTCCCACATGATCGATGTGTAAAAATTCAAACATCCCGGCGTGTAACGGGAATGTACCGATCAGGCCAAAGTTCGCCTTCAGCGGTGTCTTTGCGGTTTTGCATGGGATGCATGCGTCCACTTCCCTGTCTATCTCCTCCTTCATCCCTTTCCACCAAAATCGCCTCGCTATGAACCAATGAGTTCTTTGTCGACCCGGATGTGCCAGTAAGGGGCAGTTATGGGCTGCGACATATATAAAGCGCCTCAACTTCTCTGGTACCCAGAGAGTCCATTTGTCAGGCTGTGATGCAAATTTGCCATGCTGGCCCTTGTACCACAATAGCCCATCTCTCCACGCCATCTCCTTCATCTGATCTTTGATCTGTGGAGTCTTTTTAAGCTCATTAGGGTTCTTGTATAACGTTATGAGCTCCTTGAACTCCGGATCCGTCGCCTGTTGCTGCCTCCACGCGGTAGGCGAGGCGATATGAATAGTACCGTCCTCCAACCTTACTCCTACCCTTTCCGGGTCTTCATCAAGCTCGCTTCGATTTTCCTGTGGAGGTTCAGTACAGACCTCAGTCGTCTCCTCCTCTTCTTTTATATTCGCCTTCGCGTTCTCGTATGCCTCATAAGACCACTCAGCGTCTTCGAGAACATGCGCCTCACAGCATATGCCATGCTCCGGGCCTTGAGGACTATATCGTAGACCCGTGCGGTCATAACGAACGCCTCTTGCCATCTGCATCGCCTCTATGTGGCTCACCTCGTATACCTTGTCCGTGGACAGGTCCATCATCTCCACTGATGATACGAGAGCCGACACCTCCGACTGAAACTCTAGCCTGGAAAGGCTATCAGCGACTACGTTTCGCTTTCCCGGTAAGTAGACCATCGTGAAATTGAAACATGACAAGAAAGCTTGCCACCGCGCCAAACGGCCGGTTTGTTCATGATTCATCAACCAAAGAAGGTTGTGATGATCGGTCCTAACCGTGAATAGAGGTCCTCCCCACAAGTAGCCTCTTGAGAGCCCATCTACTGCCAACGCCTCCCTCTGTCGCGTGCAGTAATTTCGCTCCGCCGCACACAGCTTTCTACTAATAAACATGATCGGGCGCAACTTTTTCTCCTCATCTTCTTGTTGCAGCACCGCGCCAATCGCAAACTTAGATGCATCCGTGTCGACTACGAACGGTTTCGTAAAGTCGGGCATCATAAGTACTAATCCGCCGTCCTTGGGATCTTTATAAATGATATCTTTGAGCGTATTAAACGCCTGCAAAGCCTCCTCATCCCACTTCTCAAAGTCTCCAAAATCAATCATCTTCTCCAGCTTAGCCCGAGTTGCACCCCAATCGGGTATGAACTGGCTGTAGTACTGTGCCATCGCAAGAAAAGAGTGTAACTCCGTGCGATTCTTTGGCAACTGTCTACTCATGATCTCCTCCCTCTTTTCGCGCGATATCGAGACCCTATTATGAGAAATCTCGTAACCCAAATACGTCACACTTGTCCTGGCAAGCTGACATTTCTTTAGGTTGCATTTCAGGCCAAAAGCTCCGATGCGCCTGAAGACATCTGACAAGTGATCGATATGCTCTTCCATTGTGTTAGAGTATACGATGATGTCATCGATGTAACAAAATGCATATTCTCCCGCCTTCTGTCCTCTCCTTCTCATAAAACCATCCTCCGACTGGTCGTCATATTGACCGCTCAACATCTTCTGCATCGCCTTCTGAAAGAGCCCGGGGCCTGTTTGAGTCCCATTGGAAGCACCTTCCACTGGTATATTTCCATACCCACAACGAATGCAGTCAGCCATCTGGATTTCTCGTCCAGTGGTATCTGCCAGAAGCCGTTCTTAAGGTCAATGACCGAATAGAATTTAGCATTCCGCAGCACCCTTCTGCCTTCTTCTAAGGTCGGCAGAGGATTTCTCTCTTCCTCTAGCACCTTATTCACACGGGCATAATTGATCGTCAAGCGCCATTCTCCTCCTGGCTTAGGGACGATTTTCGGTTGAGAGACAATTGGAGATGTAGATCTCTCAATAAAGTCCTCATCGAGCAACTGTCTCACATTCTCTTCCGCTATTTTTGCCTCATGTATGCTCAAATTTGCCCTCCGTGGTGCCGGAGATGGCTCCGCACCCGGTATCTTGTAAATGACAGCAGTGAAGTCATCCGACTTTACACCACCTGCCCGAGGAGGGTCGAAAATTCTCTGTACGCCTCCATCTTAGCTTTGAGAAACGCCTTCTCTCTCTCCGAACCCACTCCTTCTTCTAAAATTTTCAGCGCCGCCGCTTGGAAATCTTCCTCCGACATCTTCTTATGCTCCTTGAGGGGCGCTAAGTCCTCCTCCAAACTCAAATCTTCCTCGGACAAATCGTCTAGTCCCGTTCTTTCATACGTGACTGTGTCCGGCTCATCATCATGACCCAGCCCGACAAGCATATCAATAAGGTTCGCGTATTGTATCGGAGCCTTACGGGTGTAGAAACCATCAAAGCATGTGAAAGCTTGAGGTATCAATTTCAACTTGTCCTGGGCTCTGAGCTTTTGCTTGTATGCACTGCTCTGCTCCCGAGACCCGAGTCGACAAGCCACCACTAACTGTTGCTTGCGAGAAGGAACAGGTATAGGATGATCAATAAGCCGGTCCCTTATCTCCTGTGCCCAGATCGCCTTCTCATTGTATGGCAGAATGACAGTATACGGCTTGTTACTCTCAAATAGAGTCCGTAGACACTTTTTCACTTCAGTTAATGAGCGCAGCCAGGTAGGCACATCGCCCCAAAAGTTCGTGATAAAAGTTTTAATGTCATCCGCTGAGTATCGGGGATACGCCCCTTCCTCCTTGGCACAAACGCCTCTCTCTTCTCATCTGACACCTTCGCATGGTAACAGTAGCCATTAGTAATATGGACATCTGCCCCGCCACCTTCTGCGAATCTGGCCAACGACGGGCACTGTTTCGCAACACATATTATCTCCTCATTACGCGCTACGACTAAGTCATCAATAGACTTTCTGTCCCATGCGGGAATCGTAACCGTATACGCCTGCATCTCCGTCTCCCAATTGTCGGTCCAGGTCAGTTCCTCCGGCACTGTGACATAGGGGTGTACATAGGCTTCAGTTGCATCATGTACGAAGGCCAACTTTTTCCTCTCCGTTGCTAGACTCAGCTCAAAAGCCTCGTATGAGTCAGTAGCAGTCATCGGATTAATATCCTCCTCCTCTCCATTCTTCACTCCATAAATCACCCGCCGTGCGGCGCAATCGATCACAGCCCCCATCGTAGCCAATTGGTCATACGACAGCAGGATTGAACCGTGGTAATCGGGGACAACATAGAGGTCCGCACGATATACTCGACCGGATTTCAATTTGAAAATTAATGTGACGATGCCCGTAATTTCCGTACGGCTGCCTACCCCTTTTAGGGTCCCCTTTGTTTTTCTAATGTTTTTGTCCACCCATGTCCGGTGACTATTCAAAAACTTCTGGCCGACAATATTAATATTCGCCATCGTATCATTACCAACTTTTAATGTGGTTTGTAAAGTTTCACAAAAGAGGTCAGTGTAGCATAGCGCGTCTGGTCTATGTAAACTAGCCGCTAGCACATGAATTTTCCGTTCTAGGGTTTTGAGTCTAAGCTCAAGTTCCTTGTCCTCTTCTCGTTCTCCCCCCTTTTCCGCCAACTTAACTTCTTGAGTCTCCGGGGCTTCCGGTATCTCGAGTGTCTTTTGGACAGAGTCTGGTACACCGAGTGTACTCGTGTCTATAGCAGAGACTATTGAGTCCTTTGGCGGGGGTACGGTCCGCTGCTTCTTCGTAGGAGGAAGACCTAGCCTTTGGTTTCGGCTTCCTCTCCTCCATCGCCTTCTTCGCCTTCCTATTCGCATCATTTATCATATTAGCTCTCGAAGGATGAACTAGCAAGTGCTTACCTTGAGGCTTGTGAGGCTGTGTGCCTTCACCTTCACGTCTAGGAGGAACGGAACCGTTCGTATCCTGTTCATCAACAGTAGGCATAACTGTGACTGTCGGATTAAAAAGAACAGTTTTTATCTCCTTCTCTCTCTTCTTTTCCTCTCTCTTCTCCTCCCGTCAGTCTACGACGACAACACGCTCACCTGAGCCGGTGTCTTCGTCTTGACGTCCCCCCTCCGTAGCGGTATAAGCTTGCTGGGGTAGTTGGAGCTGGAACTGGTGCTATAATTCCAGTATCCGTGTCCTCTGGGAGGGCGCGCTGGGGTCCGTCCTCCCCTTCCACGAAAGCCTCGTCCTCGTGGTGCCGCCCCTCTTGGTGTCCCTCGGGACCCTCGTGACGATCCTCTCATCTCTCCTCCTCCTCTAGTCGGCGCCTTTGATCGGCCCGATGTCTCTCTCTTCTCCCTTCTCTTCATTCTGTCAAGGAAGTAAATGATGGCCTCCGGAACTCCGCATCCGAGACCATATTCGCATTCCACCTCCCCTCCTCCAACTCCTTCTTGTACATGGCGTACATGGTCTTTTTCATGCCTTCGAGCTCTCTAAGGAAAAGATTTCGCTGCCTATCATCAAGAGAGTCGTGGCTGAAGAGGCAATTGCCTACTCCTTTCTGTGCCTCATGCTTACACGCCATGTATGAAAAATAGCGGTAGCACGGCGTCGGCTCATCATCTCTCCCCCTCTTGAGACCTGCCGTTCGAGTTGCATGTGCTGCTTGAGCACCTCCAACCCCCTGTGTCGCGGCACTGGAGAATGACTCGGTGGCAGTGTCCAATTCGGAACACGCGTCGAGCACCTCCTTGAACAGGTCGCCCGGCGGAGTAGCCGCTACAGTCCTCTCGTATATATTCGTTTCTAAAAAATCCGCCGTCTTCACCGCCGTGAAGGTCGGACAGGACTGTATGATCCTTGCGAGCTTGCTCGGGTGTCGTGTACACAAAGCACTCAGGAAGTACAAAATGATAGACTTCCGGCTATAAAAGAGCCCGTACTTGGCGCTGACCTCAGTGAGGATCGCTGCCAACCTCGTGCCAATGCCCAGCCCTTCGTTCACCTCTTGAAAAATCTCAAACCCAATCAAAGTACCAGTGCACAGGTGCTGATACCCATGAGTTTTAAAGTATTGCAAGAGGACGGCAACTGGCACCGTGCATTGCAGGTCTGAGGCTGCTCTCCTAGCCGCCACCTCTACCGCTCTCATCGCCTTGTACTCCCCAACATCAAACCCTTGTGTGATGATTGATGGGTCCAACAAGGTGTACAACGCCTCATACTCCTGTGTTTCGTCCGTTGGATGCTGCTTCATACAAGCATCAATTCTTCTGAGCTTGTCTCGAAGGTTCGCATCCGTGTCCTTCTGACTCGCTGTCTCTGCATACAGCGTCAGAGCAGTGGCATCGGACTTTGTATATTTTTGGAAGGCCTGTATGATAGCCTGTCTGTCCTTTTTGTCATTACTGTTGACAATAACAGTGGTAGGCGCTGAGCTAGTCGCAGGGGCCGAAGGGGCTGTGTGGGCTGACGGGGCGGAGCGGCCCGAGGGAGCCATATAAGCTCCAGAGGAATATTTCGGTCCCTTTGTTCCCGCCGCCTTGGCTAATGCAATCTTTGCCTCCATCTCCTTCTTTTCTTTCTCAGCCGCTAGCTCTTTGATATACAGCTCTTGGGCATGATGAAAAAAAGACAGGATCTCAGCTGCCTTCCGAAGGAACAAGGCCTTCTCCGCCAACTCCTTCTCTCCCGCTTTATTGGTGGGGGGTGGTGCGGCCGTCCCCTCCAAGATCGTATGATCCTTCGTGAAGACCCACCTCTTCCATGCGTCATCCTTCACCAAGGCCGCATGCAGCTTCTTCATCCTCGTCACCCCTCCAGCTTCGCCTTCTATTTCCCTCAGGGCCGGGTGAAGGTCCCTGCCAAACTGGGTGTGTTGGAGTTTACCCAGGTCCACTAGCTTGGCCTCCATAAGTTTCAGAGACACATCCATGACATTGATCTGTCCTTTTGGATTCCTGAACTTAAACTCCTTTTCCACTCTCTTTATTGAATCAATGTCCTGACCAGGATCGAGCAACCTAGCCAGTGCTCTTGTGTTCCATGGCAGCACAGTCTTTCCAGTCTGGTACTCAAAGAGTATAGCACACTCAAACACTGTCCATGAGAGGTCGAGTAGCTCCAGTAAAGACATATTGTCCCCAAATGAGACATGTTGCACCTGTAACTGTGCACCGTCGTCTCTGAGGAATTCTGCGAGAGGCAGAGCTTGCCTTGGGAGAGGGTAACAGATGTCCTCCTTCTTCAAGGGTTGTCCCCATCGCATTTCTTGGGGAATGTATAGCCATTTATAGGCCTCATCCTTCCCTTTCTTCTCCTCAAACTCCTTCTTACTTAGTTTGCCATATTCGGCAACAAACCTCGCTTCCTCTCCTCCCTTCTGCTACTCCTCGACTTCCTCTGCTCCTCCTGTGTCAAAGGAAGGTGCCAGATCTCCTCCTTCTGCATGAGAGTCAACGAACTCCTCTTCGTTTCCTGGGGTTCGCTCACTCTCCCCCCCTCCTTCCTGCCAGTCTTCAGACCTAGTAGACATGGATGCTGAAGGAATACGGATGAGACAGAGTTGTTTCTACCCAGTAATTGCTCTGTTCGTCTATGAGGAACGAATAGAGAGAAAAAACGAAAAGACAGTATAGAGAGAGAGCGTCTCACCTCTATGTCTTATGTTTTTTTTTTTTTTTTTTTTTTTTTTTTTTTTTTTTTTTTGTGAGAAAGAAGTAATCTGTACGACTTTCTCTGAAAATTTAATCTCCTTCTCCACTCCTCTTTTCTTTTTCTCTTTTTGTTGTTGTATCTGTTATGAGGTACGAGGACCTATGTACAGATAATGTCAAAGAGGCTAGAGAAGCACTCCTTGAGAAGTCGACTTGTCGTCTGACACTTGTTCAGACCTATTGTCGAAAGACAGTCAGAGATTTGCAAAAATACTCTGATGTGTGTGGTTTGAGAGGCAACAAAGTGCACAGACTTGAAAGGTAGAGTACTACGCTCGTGTCCTTCAAGTTTGTTTGTATCTGTGAGTGTTTGTTTGTACGTCTGTAGACCTACTCTGTCTCTGTCTCAAGAGAGAACAAAAGAACAGCTACGAGGTCTGGTGTCTGGCCTCCTTGTGAGGACACAGATACAGGCTGTGGAGAGGGTACTGAGACACCTACTCACAAACGCCTAGACGTCTAGTTTTGCAAAAAGAGCTGTGTGGGGATGTGCTGGAGTATTTGTTTTTTGGAACACCTACTCAGAAGAGATAGGTCTGTCCAATTTTTCTTTCTGCTGTTCCAAAAACAAGCCAGAAAAGAAATCAGCCTTGTGCTGGTGACTCCAATGTTACAATCCCCGAAGATAGCTCAATAAAAAGTCGGTAATACAACCAGACAAAAATCCCCAAAAGAGAATGATGTCTCGTTATATTAGCTCAATAAAGCCGAAAAGAAAACGGGAACAGACCAAGGTTAAAATGGCATTAGGTCAAATCCGGCCAAACGATATTGAAAATAATGGGAAAAAACTATGTGCACCTGACACCAGAAAAAGGGTACTTTTTACCGGCTATCCGGGGGGTGATGCCTACACACGGTCCATTGTGCAGGGCACGAGTTTAATTTTCAGTATTAATATTTGAAGTCAGAATAAACACTTCGTTGTAAAGAAAAAAACCGATACCGAAAGGTGATTGGGGGGGGGGGGGGGCTACCCAAAAATTCTAAATACCTTGCACTGACTTTTATTTTTTAATATGAACCATGTACTAAACAGCCACCAAAAAACTTCTGGTTGCAATGATTAGACTGCTTTATATTCTCGCAAAGACCCCCAAACAAGACAACATAAATATTATTTAATTTACAGCAGCTCAGATGCTAGTGATCGCAGCTGCAGCCTGCCTTCACCTTGGAACCCTCCGTGGGTGGCGGCGTGCCCCACACTTCGATCCTGTTGATCTGTGTACGGTCTTCGTCTTCCAGATTCCCGGGAAAAAACAGCGACAACGATGAGACTTTTTGGAACTTGACAAAGTTGAGCTTGATGGGTTTGACACCCTTGAGAATGTCCGCAGTCAAAGAAATGCTCTGTTCCGCACTCTCCTCTTCCGCACCGTCAAAGTCGAGGTTTTTTCTGTTCACGAAAAGCTTCACACTGGAGGGCCCTGCATCGGCCGGGGCTTGGATGTAGAGACTGTTAAGTTTCATGGGCATAGTGAAAGCAAGGTGAAGAAGCAATTGCTCGTCTGCGCTGGATCGAAGGAAGAGAGAACCATCATCTCGTTTGGGAGTCTTGAGACAATTCTCCAGGCAATGCTTGCTGTCTTCGTTCATGCAGTGTGTTCCTGCCTTGTCGAGGTACTCCACGAGGTCGATGGGACCAGCAGGCGCGGAAGAAGCAGACGCCGCTTTGGAGCTATCTTGGGACATTTGAAGCTACACACACACATGCGTACTTGTGCAACAGAGGGATGCATGGATACTTCAGTCGAACACAGCTACTTACGGTACTGCAACGAATATATATATATCATATATATATATGTGTGTGTGTGTGTTTGTGTGTGTGTGTGTGTTTGTGTGTGTGTGTGTGTGTGTATTATATAATACACACATACACACACACACACACATATATATATATATATATATATATATATATATATATATATATATATATATATATATATATATATATATATAACACACACACACACATACATATATATATATACAATATGTATATATGTGTATGTATGTATGTATATATTATATATATGTATATGTGTGTATATATATATACGCATTTTGCTTGACATGAAATGGATTTTCATTAGTGTGCAT
>WBZZ01002088.1:390000-405000 GCA_019918135.1 Paulinella micropora
CCTTATGGAATGGAGGACTGGATGCACATGGCCTTTTGGCTCAGCAATTGGCAGGAGATACACTATTATTATTATTATTATTATTATTATTATTATTATTATTATTATTATTATTATTATTATTATTATTATTTGGGGTTTCGAGGCAGCTCTAGCAACCGCGCTTGGTGTATGCACTTGCACAGTCGGTGACGTCTTGCAAGAGGTTGCGGGGACTGCGGAATAACCTCGGCTTAGTGCAGTCTTGCCCTCAGGAGCTCCATCGGTGGCCCCGATCATCAGGCGAGAGACTGACACGGGGGGGTGGAGGACCTCGAACAAGGGTATTGGAGGCTTATGTCCGTTGAGGATATGCCATTAGCTGCATCAGTGCGCCTCAGATATGGTAAATCTGCCTTGGAGTGTTGACTGTGACATATTTGAGGGAAATCCCGATGAAAAAACCTAGTCACACTTGCTAAACAGAGTTCCAGCCCAATGGCCTCAAGGCGTTAAACTGTGACGCCAACTCATAACCCTTTGGTGGTAGATGCTGGGGAGGAGGGTCGTTGCGCGCGTAAAAGATCTTAAACTCCGCATATGCTGGTTGATAGCCCAGGACCCAGCAGACACCAGATTGTTATGGGTGGGGTTTCGAGGCAGCTCTAGCAACCGCGCTTGGTGTATGCACTTGCACATTCGGTGACGTCTTGCAAGAGGTTGCTGGGACTGCGGAATAACCTCGGCTTAGTGCAGTCTTGCCCTCAGGAGCTCCATCGGTGGCCCCGATCATCAGGCGAGAGACTGACACGGGGGGGTGGAGGACCTCGAACAAGGGTATTGGAGGCTTATGTCCGTTGAGGATATGCCATTAGCTGCATCAGTACGCCTCAGATATAGTATTATTATTATTATTATTATTATTATTATTATTATTATTATTATTATGGACACCGTGATAGCCCAGTGGTCAAGTTCTACCATCTGGGCCCTGTCGCCAGTTCGATTCCCGTCGGTGCCACCAGTATTTTCATTGAACATACCGGTCTATTTCTGGACCAGTATTTTCATTGAACATACCGGCCCGTCTGGAAGTGTTGGAACTGCCCTTGCGGGGGTGTCATTAGAGCTTATCGTCAATTCTTCGTACTCCCCTCACGGGTGAGACGATGGAGGCGCATGTGCAGAAATGCATCAGCCATTGACAGAGAAGCACTATTATTATTATTATTATTATTATTATTATTTTAGTAGTAGTAGTAGTAGTAGTAGTAGTAGTAGTAGTAGTAGTAGCAGTGTATTATTATCCCTGAAAGGTGTTGGGAGTAGGGGGTGAGGGGTTTGGGGCGAGGGGGAAAATGGACATTGTGTTAACCCCCCCCCCCCCCCCCCGCGCATTTCCGCACCCCAGTCGGAATTAATCATGGTTTGTGGGAACCAGGAGGAGTTGGGAGCTCATATTTGCAGGGTCGCTAGCCCCAGACTCGATGTTGATGTGATATACTTTTTTTGGAATTCATGCAAATATTTGCGTTAGGGCAGTGTCCTGAATGCCAAAATTCCTTGTTTTTTTCGCACCCCTGTCGGAAGATAAAGCATGGTTTGTGGGAACCAGGAGGAGTTGGGAGCTCATATTTGCAGGGTGGCTAGCCGCAGACTCGATGTTGCTGCTGGTATAGTTTTTTGGAATTCACGCAAACATTTGCTTTAGGGGAGTGTCCTGAATGCCAAAATTCCTTGTTTTTTAAGCCCTTTTTCTGCACCCTCGTCGGAATAAATCATGGTGAGGAATTGGGAGCTCATATTGACAGGGTGGCTAGCTCCAGACTTGATGTTGATGCTGATATAGTGTTTTTGGAATTCACGCAAATATGAGCGTAAGGTGAGTGTCCTGAATGCCGAAATTCCTTGTTTTTTTCGGAGTACTTTCCGGTGCCTCCGGCCATTGAACGTACCCTGTCGACGGGGCAGGGGGGGTCCGGGGGGCACTCCCCCCGGGAACCCTAGCCCTGCAATTGTACGTACCCGTTTGGTCGCGAGTGGCACCACACCAGAAAATTGAAGTCTCTGTGCCACCAGGCGCGGTTTGCGCACACCAGAGCGATTGAGCGGCTGATATTTGGTGTATCTGACACTTCTTGATGAGCTGTCTTCGAAATATAAAAACTGTGGTGCCAGGTGGCGTAAAAACCAGAAATTTCAGATTTTTGCGCCACCAGGCGCCGTTCGCGCACACCAGAGGGAGTTGAGGCTGATGTTCGGTGTACCCGACACCTCTCGGTGCGCTCTCTTCGGGAAAGGGGCCGGGTGGAACAAAAAGTTTTTAGGTTTTTGTGCCACCAGAGCTTACACTTGCGTTCTGCTGGTACCTCCGGCAATTGAACGTATCCTGTCGACGGGGAAGGGGATGGTCCGGGGGGCCCTCCCACCAGGAACCCCAGCCCGGCAATTTACGTGCCCGAAGGCGAATAAGCAGGCACCAAAATGAATGGCTGAGAATGCTCCAAGGCTGTAAGAGTTGTGCCGGAAGGTTTTATGCCAGTTACCTCCGGCAATTGAACGTACTCTGTCGACTGTGGAAGGAGGGGTCCGGGGGGCCCTTCCCCGGGAACCCCAGTCCGCAATTGTATGTACCCGAAGCAAATCTCCGGCACCAAAATCAATGGCTGAGATTGCTCCAATGCTGTAAAAGTTGTGCATGTGAAAATGAGAGGAAAAGCGACCTTGGGAAGAGGAGTGGTGGTTGGGGGGGGAAGGGGGTGGGGTGGGGGGGGGGGGGGGGTGCGCTTCGCGCCGAAGCGCACCGCAAACCATCCTTTCAGGTGTTGGCGCAGCCCCTAGTTATTATTGTTATTATTATTATTATTATTATTATTATTATTATTATTATTATTATTATTATTATTATTATTATGGACACCGTGATAGCCCAGTGGTCAAGTTCTACCATCTGGGCCCTGTCGCCAGTTCGATTCCCGTCGGTGCCACCAGTATTTTCATTGAACATACCGGCCCGTCTGGAAGTGTTGGAACTGCCCGTGCGGGGGTGTCATTAGAGCCTATCGTCAATTCTTCGTACTCCCCTCACGGGTGAGACGATGGAGGCGCATGTGCAGATTTGCATCAGCCATTGACAGAGAAGCACTATTATTATTATTATTATTATTATTATTATTATTATTATTATTATTATTATTATTATTATTATGGACACCGTGATAGCCCAGTGGTCAAGTTCTACCATCTGGGCCCCTGTCGCCAGTTCGATTCCCGTCGGTGCCACCAGTATTTTCATTGAACATACCGGTCCGTCTGGACCAGTATTTTCATTGAACATACCGGTCCGTCTGGAAGTGTTGGAACTGCCCTTGCGGGGGTGTCATTAGAGCCTATCGTCAATTCTTCGTACTCCCCTCACGGGTGAGACGATGGAGGCGCATGTGCAGAAATGCATCAGCCATTGACAGAGAAGCACTATTATTATTATTATTATTATTATTATTATTATTATTATTATTATTATTATTATTATTATTATTATTATTGTTGTTGTTGTTTTTGTTGTTGTTGTCGTCGTCGTCGTCGTCGTTATTACTATATTATTATTATTATTATTATTATTATTATTATTATTATTATTATTTGGACACCGTGATAGCCCAGTGGTCAAGTTCTACCATCTGAGCCCTGTC
Source organism: Paulinella micropora (assembly GCA_019918135.1). NCBI lineage: Eukaryota > Cercozoa > Imbricatea > Euglyphida > Paulinellidae > Paulinella > Paulinella micropora. Next base: position 393,672 of record WBZZ01002088.1, read on the forward strand.
GCCAGTTCGATTCCCGTCGGTGCCACCAGTATTTTCATTGAACATACCGGTCTATTTCTGGACCAGTATTTTCATTGAACATACCGGCCCGTCTGGAAGTGTTGGAACTGCCCTTGCGGGGGTGTCATTAGAGCTTATCGTCAATTCTTCGTACTCCCCTCACGGGTGAGACGATGGAGGCGCATGTGCAGAAATGCATCAGCCATTGACAGAGAGGCACTATTATTATTATTATTATTGTTATTATTATCATAAATGGAGGCACATGTCCAGGATCTGGATCTGATGCTATAGTCTGAGGAAGCCTATTATCATAATAATAATAATAATAATAATAATAATAATAATAATAATAATAATAATAATAATACTATATCTGAGGCGTACTGATGCAGCTAATGGCATATCCTCAACGGACATAAGCCTCCAATACCCTTGTTCGAGGTCCTCCACCCCCCCGTGTCAGTCTCTCGCCTGATGATCGGGGCCACCGATGGAGCTCCTGAGGGCAAGACTGCTCTAAGCCGAGGTAATAATAATAATGATAATAATAATAATAATAATAATAGGCTTCCTCAGACTATAGCATCAGATCCAGATCCTGGACATGTGCCTCCATTGGGTCACCGGGGTCAGCCGATCCCAACGCATTGTCAGAACACCAAACAGACATAGCAGCAACAGCAACAGCAGGGGCAGATGGGGGCTGTGAAGTGCATGAAGAGCTAGATGCGAGGGTGTTAGCTGAAGAGAAGAACTCCGAGACACTACGCTGCGCTCCCGAACCCCTCTCTCTAGCCAGGACGTCCACTCTGCGCGGACGGCCGCGCCGCGCAACATCAACGTCACTTGGGGGAGAGGGTGGGACAGAAGCTGATGGAACCTCAGTGAGGTCAATCACCTCCTCGCCCCCATCCTCCACCCCAAGCTCCTCCCTTTTACCCTCCCTAGCAGACCAACACTCAGACACATATGATCCAAACAACACATCCAACTTTGGAGGGGGACGCAACGCTGTAACCCCTAACAACGCAGCAAGCCTAAAGTTACTGCGGAAGCGCGACTTCCCCTGAAAAAACTTACAAAACAATCGTGATTGATCCACAGGCGACATATCATCCCAGCCCTGCCGCACAGAGCCCTCCCGCTCCCGCCCAAGCAACACATCCTCCACCACAACCTCACCGCCTACGACCTCACCACCCTCCTCACTCCCTCCATCCCCCTCAGCAGCCCCCACAGCCATGCCACCGAGCCTCTGCATACTCAGCAACAGCTGCTTACGTCTCCCCTCATGCATGGGGCAATCCCATAAGAAGTGCGCAAGGGACTCATTGTCATCATCATGACAACAGAAGCAGCGAGGGGACATGCCACTGACCAACTTGCTGCGGTACAACCGAAGGCGGTTGTTGCAGCTGAGCAACCTTCTCCGAAGCAGATTATAATGCGCATCATCAAGGGCTACCCATCTTGGGAACTCCTTAGTTCCAAAGACTTGTCTTAGGATGACTCGCAGGCCATCAGTAAGATCGCTGCCTGCCTCTCGCTTGTCCCACATCAGTTGCTGCACCATCTTGACGTCCTGCTGAAGGGCCCACTTGTCCACAGTCAAAAACCAACCCTCGAGGTCCTTCTCTGAGCTATTTAGGAGCTCCTGAAGCCCTTGTTGTAGATCCATTGAGTCCCTGATAGCGCCTTCGGCCTCCGCAGTCCAGTCGGATTTGACTTGAGATGCGATGACAGGAAATCGCTTCTCCGGTAGAACACGCAGCCGTCCATAGAACTTCAGTTGCGCCGCCCGCCGCAAACGCTCCGCACTCAAAGAGCGCGCCAGAAAGAGTGTAATCCACTTGCTTGTCTTAGGGCTGATGCCGAGAATCATCCTCATGGGGCGCAGCATTGCTGCCTCCAGCTTGGTGAGCTGCGATACGGGGGCACGCCAGACATCGAAGGCGTACTTCAGCTTGGCCCCCACAAGTTGATTCCAGCACATGAGACGATACCTAGCTTGTATCTCACCTGCACACCACAAAGAGTACCAACCTGCGGTGGCGACTTCAGTGACACGCGTAGCCCGCAGGGCCTGCTCCTTCCACTTCAGGTCGTCGGTGATAACCACTCCCAGGTACTTGTACTGACTGGTGACACAAAGCTTCTGGCCGCGAAACCACACCACGGGCTCACCTCGCTCCCTGATACTTGGTCGTTTCGCCTTGCTCGACGTGTAAATGGGCATGATTTCCGTCTTGCCGGGCTTCAAGTTGACTTCCAGCCTGTAATCTTCCGCGAACTTGGCCACAACATTGACCATCTTCTGGAGCTCGGTGCGACTGTGAGCGATGAGGGCCACGTCGTCCGCGTATAGAAGTGCCTTGATGTCGTTCAGCCGCTTCACATCCGTGATCTTGAGGGCACTCGCCAGCCGATCACACAGCTCATCCATAAAGACGTTGAAGAGTGTGGGAGAGAGAGGGGACCCCTGTTGGACGCCTACACCCTCCAGTACTTCGGGGGTGAGTGCTCCATCAACTAGCACTTGCGACGAAGTCTGCTCGTAGCACCTGCGTAGCGTGCGCCAGAACTTGCCCCTTACACCCAGCTTCCAGAGCCTCTCAAATAGACCATCTCTCCAAACAGACGGGAAAGCCTTGCGTAGATCGACGAACAGGACATACGACTCCCGCTTCTGCTGCTGACGCCCCTTCAACCTCTGCCAAAGGGTAAAGACCTGATCCGTAGTGCGACGCCCCGGGCGGAAGCCTCCCTGCTCTGGACGTAGCTTATCCGGGCCATCCACGAAGAGCGTTAGACGAGTAGCTAATAAGGACAGATACAGCTTACCAAGGCAACTAATAATCGAGATATCCCTCCAGTTGTCAGGATCCGTAGGATCCCCACCCTTGGGGATATTGACGATGATTCCTTTGCCCCAAGCTTTTGGAGTCCTCTCGGCTTCTCGAATCCAGTTGAAGTACTGCGTTAAGTAGCCATTGATGTAGGCGCCGCCATACTTGAGCATCTCGTTCTTCACTTTGTCCTCGCCACAAGCTTTGTGGTTATTCAGGGCACGTTGCCTTGCAAGGACCTCCTCTTGCGTGAACGGCTTGTCCAGCTCTTCGCAAGTGTCTTCACCTACTTCGTGCTCCTTCATAGCCCGGGCCACCTCATCTCTGAAGCGATCGTTCCAGTGGAACTGCCGCTTAGCTTCGGCTTCCTCCCACTCCAGCGAGCCTGCTTCTGCACAGCACTCCACCACAACAGCCGCACTTGCCGGATTTTCCCGTGGCTTCACCGAATTTCTCCGAAATTCCTCCCACCGAGCGACCTTTTCCGGCAGCGTACACGCCAGTGAGCCATCCTCCCTTTGCACCGGCGCGGAGACCTTCGTTCTGCGTGCCCCGCCAAGCCGCTTCGCGAGTAGCCAAAAGCGCTTTGAGGATTGTTCGCGTTGACATTTGACCGCTTCTTCCTGCACTTGCTTGAAGGAGGCGGACTTCTTGGCCCGAGTTGCCTTCCGAATTTGCTTGCGGAGCCGTAGCCAATTCAGACGGGCTTCCGCATTCGATTCATCCTTCCTGTATGCTGCGTAGGCCTCCCGGCGCTGCTGAATGAGCTCCTTTAGCTCCCCGTCGAACCAATTGTTGGTGAAACGGGGTCGTATACATCTGGAGCCAAGGACCCGGTGCGCCGCCATTCGGAAGGACTGCGCCACTCGCTCGGTGACGTCATCTACCACCCGTTGGCTGTCGGCACCACCCGATAGGTCAAGCTCAGGCAGCTGATGCACTCCAAGCTTCTGTAGGCAATGCTGGAATACGTCATCGAACTTGTCGCGTAGATAATCCAGCGCTTGCTTCGCAGCGTGATCATTACCCGAGACACCAGCACCAATAAGCTTATCAACACGAAAGGACCTGTAAGGTTTCGCAGCCCGCTTTGGCCGGCGCTGGCCGCTCCACGTCAGTTCGGCCCATACTGCCTTGTGGTCCGTATCAAGATCATCTTCGCATACTCCGAACTTTGCTCCAGATGCCAAGCCAGGCGACGCGCAGATGTAATCGAGGAGGTGCTTGCCTGTGCCCATGCCGCGCTGCTCACGCCGGGACCACCAGTAGGACCCTTCCACTGGGCACGAGAAGCCGCTCAGATTTCGCAGGCCCGTAGCGACGAGGACAGCCGCGAGTCTCTTGCCGTTCTCCGAACGTACCGGTGCTCCCTTATCATCGACCTCCCCGTGTTGACCGACGATGCCCTCCTCTTTTCGGCTGCATGCCGGCCCGAGCTTCGCGTTGGCATCCGCCACCGTGACCACAAGACCTTTGGCTCCAAAAAAAGCTATAGCTGCCTGCCAGGCCGCATACGCCTCTGACGACTCTTCTTCCTGCGTTTCCTGGGGAAAGTAGCCGTTGCCCACATAGATATCCTGAGCGCCGGTAACACCCGAGGCGATACGCAGCCACACTTGCTGCCGGTGGTCGACGGGGGCTCCGCAGGTTTTCCAAAAATCCGGAATCCATCCAGGCTGCATTTGGAAAGTTGCTTCTTGCCCATGCGGTGCTCCTGAGCCCCGATGACTAGCCAGCCCTCGTGCTTGTAGAATGATGCCCATTCCGCCGTGCCTACGTTGTCGTATCCCGTTTTACCCTGCCAGTTGTGACTCGCGACGAGTAGCTTGAAGCCGGTATCGAACTGCTTGGAGCGGTGCTTCTTGGCTCGTTTCCGGACCCGACGGCCGCGCTTGGCTTCCGCCCTCGTGCTGCCCCCCTCTGCAGGTGCTTGCGCAGGTTGGTCCCCCACTGCACTGGCCGCCGAATGCAGGGGCACCACATGCATATCAGCACACTCAGACACACACTTAGGTGCATCGGCAGCCAATTCCGAAGACACCACCTGCACATCATCGACACATTCTTCATGCAGAGGCAAGACGCGATATCCCGTCGCAGCTTCCTCCTTCCGGACCGCCGCTTCCCCACGCAGATGGATGCGAATAAGCCTTCGGACACGTTCCCTGTCCCTGAACCTGCGCCCAAGGGCCACATTGACCCCTCTGCCGAAGAATTTGAGATGTTTGAGTTGCTGCAACGCCGTCTGCCTGCTGTCATCGTCCTCGTAGACCAGCTCCAGGTGACGAGACATTCGCTGGCCTTGCCACTCCATTACCGGGACCACCAGACCAAGACCGCTCATTTTGGAGGCGATCTCCTGTAGATTGGCGCGTTCTGAGAGCCCCCAGACAATCAGATTACGCCCGTCCTTGTCGTACCGATCTACCCGCCGGTACCGTCGAGGCGGCGGTGCCATCTGCCATATAGCGCCGCTCGCCTTATGTTGAAGCGCCGACCCGTGTGCCAGGTTTGGGGAGGAAGGATGAGGCGCAGCTAAGATAGCCTCTCCACGTGGTTCAGGAATTCCGTCATATACGCGAGCCCTCATCCTCCCATCCTGGGACATCGGGCCAGAGCCCGTCGAAGAGGCATTCCCACGGGGATTGTCCAGGTCTTCGGCGATTCTACCTTGTCCCATAAGGGCCACAGTGGTAGCTCCGTGCTTCGCGTATTTGTAATCCATTGAGAGTAGTAGACGGCCAATGTCGCTGGCCATCACCGCCGCGCCTCTTTACGCCGAGGAAAGCGCCCGTCCATGCAAATAGCATCGGCGGTATCTGCAACACACACTACACGCATTTCCGCCGGTGTCACTGGACGCTGCCGCGTCGCTTCGTGCCCTTCGGCGCCCGCCAGCACCCCCCAGCGTCGCCAGAACCTGCCTCACGCACTACACACACTCTCCATCGCATCGCCAACGCCTCTACTCTCATGCCTTATGGACTTTCAGCTGCTCCTAACAATACACATCATGAGGTACGGGTGTCCCCGAGTGGAGCCAGATCGGACGGCGTGCCGCTGAAACTCCTTCCCCCACGTGGGTATAGAAGGCGCGAACCTAGCGGTACCTATAGGGTCTTACAGACAAGTATAGTAATCCCAGCCGAAGCTGCTCAGTTAGAAATGCAACGGTGGAGGGTGTGAATGCATGGGGCAAGGCACGGCAACGCAGCAAGGCACTGGCAGGCATTGGGACCGACTGAAGCCCCTCTCCAACGTGCGCTCATCATGTGTTCCAGTTAGGCAAGCCCGAAGAAGCGAAGATAGGGAGGAGACAAAACCCAGATAGGATGAAGATAGGATTAACATGAAGCCGAAATGGAGCCGAGTTGGAACAGGTCAACTCGGCCCCATCTCGGTTCAATGTGAATCCTATCTTCAACCCATCTCGGTACTGTTTCCTCCGAATGCTCACCTCAACAAGATCACCAAACCGGAACTGGAAGCCCCCAGGCATTTACTCGGCAGGAAATTCGGCGAAAATGGGCTAACCAGGAAACCAGACCCAAACCAACAGCCAAGAAAAACGAGCCAACCAACAATCCAACAGACAACCCCACAACCTGCCTGGCCGAACCCCTACCGAGTAAATGCCCAGTTGAGAGTTGCGCATATCCCGGTGACCGCCCTCCCCAAGCGGTCACCTTCGTGGGGAGAGGCCCAACCACCTCCTCTTCCCATGGAGTGCCATCTTGTGCACCCCTCCAGAATAATAATAATAATAATAATAATAATAATAATAATAAATAATAATCATTATTATTATTATTGTTATTATTACTATTATTATTATTAGTATTATTATTAATTATTGGCCCTGTCGCCAGTTCGATTCCCGTCGGTGCCACCAGTATTTTCATTGAACATACCGGTCTATTTCTGGACCAGTATTTTCATTGAACATACCGGCCCGTCTGGAAGTGTTGGAACTGCCCTTGCGGGGGTGTCATTAGAGCTTATCGTCAATTCTTCGTACTCCCCTCACGGGTGAGACGATGGAGGCGCATGTGCAGAAATGCATCAGCCATTGACAGAGAAGCACTATTATTAATTATTATTATTATTATTATTATTATTATTATTATTATTATTATGATTATTATGATTATTATGATTATGATGATTATTATTATCACTATTATTATCATTATTATCATTTTATTATTATTATTATCATTATTATTTCAAGTTCTACCATCTGGGCCCTGTCGCCAGTTCGATTCCCGTCGGTGCCACCAGTATTTTCATTGAACATACCGATCCGTCTGGACCAGTATTTTCATTGAACATACCGGCCCGTCTGGAAGTGTTGGAACTGCCCTTGCGGGGGTGTCATTAGAGCTTATCGTCAATTCTTCGTACTCCCCTCACGGGTGAGACGATGGAGGCGCATGTGCAGAAATGCATCAGCCATTGACAGAGAAGCACTATCATTATTATTATTATTATTATTATTATTATTATTATTATTATTATTATTATTATTATTCCATCTGGGCCCTGTCGCCAGTTCGATTCCCGTCGGTGCCACCAGTATTTTCATTGAACATACCGGTCCGTCTGGAAGTGTTGGAACTGCCCGTGCGGGGGCGTCATTAGAGCCTATCGTCAATTCTTCGTACTCCCCTCACGGGTGAGACGATGGAGGCGCATGTGCAGATTTGCATCAGCCATTGACAGAGAAGCACTATTATTATTATTATTATTATTATTATTATTATTATTATTATTATTATGGACACCGTGATAGCCCAGTGGTCAAGTTCTACCATCTGGGCCCTGTCGCCAGTTCGATTCCCGTCGGTGCCACCAGTATTTTCATTGAACATACCGGTCTATTTCTGGACCAGTATTTTCATTGAACATACCGGCCCGTCTGGAAGTGTTGGAACTGCCCTTGCGGGGGTGTCATTAGAGCTTATCGTCAATTCTTCGTACTCCCCTCACGGGTGAGACGATGGAGGCGCATGTGCAGAAATGCATCAGCCATTGACAGAGAAGCACTATTATTATTATTATTATTATTATTATTATTATTATTATTATTATTATTATTATTATTGGACACCGTGATAGCCCAGTGGTCAAGTTCTACCATCTGGGCCCTGTCGCCAGTTCGATTCCCGTCGGTGCCACCAGTATTTTCATTGAACATACCGGTCTATTTCTGGACCAGTATTTTCATTGAACATACCGGCCCGTCTGGAAGTGTTGGAACTGCCCTTGCGGGGGTGTCATTAGAGCTTATCGTCAATTCTTCGTACTCCCCTCACGGGTGAGACGATGGAGGCGCATGTGCAGAAATGCATCAGCCATTGACAGAGAAGCACTATTATTATTATTATTATTATTATTATTATTATTATTATTATTATTATTATTATTATTATTATTATTATTTGGACACCGTGATAGCTCAGTGGTCAAGTTCTACCATCTGGGCCCTGTCGCCAGTTCGATTCCCGTCGGTGCCACCAGTATTTTCATTGAACATACCGGTCCGTCTGGAAGTGTTGGAACTGCCCTTGCGGGGGTGTCATTAGAGCCTATCGTCAATTCTTCGTACTCCCCTCACGGGTGAGACGATGGAGGCGCATGTGCAGAAATGCATCAGCCATTGACAGAGAAGCACTATTATTATTATTATTATTATTATTATTATTATTATTATTATTATTATTATTATTATTGTTATTATTATTATTATTATTAAATTCTGAGTAGTAGTAGTAGTAGTAGTAGTAGTAGTAGTAGTAGTAGTAGTAGTAGTAGCAGTAGTGGCAGTAGTAGTAGAAGTAGTAGTAGTAGTAGCAGCAGTGGTAGTAGCAGTAGTAGTAGTAGCAAGTAGTAGCAAGTAGTAGCAGTGGTAGTAGTAGTAGTAGTAGTAGTAGTAGTAGTAGTAGTAGTAGTAGTAGTAGTAGTAGTAGTAGTAGTAGTAGTAGTAGTAGTAGTAGTAGTAGTAGTACAGTAGACAAATTTGTAGACTCTGGCGATAGTTTATCACCGTGGGGGGGTGGGGGGATGCGGGGGTGAGTTTTCGGCGCTTAAGTTATTCTTTGGTTGGTTTTCTTTGACCTAAACTCATCCCCCCCCACCCCCCCCTCTCCCCCCGGTTGTATCTTTCATTCTCTGGCTTATGGTGGCACTAACTATAAACATTCTTATTATGCATAAAAACGAAGACCTGCACGTGTTCGTTGTTTACAAACCATTCGCCTGATTTACATCAACTGGTTTTTTCCAGGGTCATCATTTTGGTACCGGATGTGTCATTTTGGTCCCACAACGATATGTAAAAAAAGGCATAGAAACAAGTAAAAAGTGCCACCTCGCATGAAAATACGGTGGCTGGTGTCTGATCGCCACTTGAGAGGGTGAGTTTTCGGCACTTAAGGTTTTTGGACCCCCCCCCCGGCCCGAGCGCCTCACCCCCTCGTGAATTTATCGCCAGAGTCTACTGTAGTAGTAGTAGTAGTAGTACTAGTAGTAGTAGTAGTAGTAGTAGTAGTAGTAGTAGTAGTAGCAGTAGTAGTAGCAGTAGTAGTAGTAGTAGTAGTAGTAGTAGTGGTAGCAGCAGCAGCAGCAGCAGTAGTAGTAGTAGTAGTAATAGTAGTAGTAGTAGTAGTAGTAGAAGTCGTAGTAGTAGTAATAGTAGTAGTAATAGCAGTAGTAATTTTTTTCTTTCTTCTTATTTTGTGTTGTTAGGACTGGCACCCGCAAGTGCGAACGTTGCTGGAGAAGACAGACGCCACCTTTGTCTACCCTCTCATGACACGCATGCCTCTGCTGAAATGGGTGGAAGGTGTGTATGCATGTATGTATGTATGTATGTATGTATCTATGTATGTATCCATGCATGTATGTATGTATGTAGTATGTTTGTATGTATGTAGGCCGCATAGTGCTTCTAGGAGATGCCTGCCACCCGATCCTACCCTTTATGGCACAGGTATATATATATATATATATATATATATATATATATATATATATATATATATATATATAGGGTGCAGCGCAAGCCATGGAGGATGCAGTCACTCTGACAGCGCTACTGCAAGAGGTACATACATACATACATACATACATACATACATACATATATACATACATGCATGCATTCATGCATACATACATACATACATACATACATGCATGCATACATGCATACATACATACATACATACATACATACATACATACATACATATACATACATACACATTCATACAGAGAGACCGACAGACGCACACGCACGCACACACACACACACACACACGCACACAGACATATGCAAATACGCACATGCGCAATACTAGGTGGACGCATACCAGGCCGGTCTTCCTGCGGCGCTGGAGCAATACGAGGCCATCCGCCACCCGCGGGCGAGCCGCATACAGGTCCAGCAACCCAAAGTGTAAAAAGGCAGTAGTAAGGCAATCAACAAGGTAGCATATCTGGTGCAGGCCATATACATGTATGTACATACACCATGTGTCACAGGCCATGTAGGCGGCGCTGCAGCAGTGGCTCATGTTACCTTATGTCTGCATGCTCAGTGGTTCACAAGCCATGTTACCTTATGTCTGCTTGATCAATGGTTGACTAGGCCATGTCGGCGGCGCTGCAGCAGCGGCTCATGATAGCTTATGTCTGCATGCTCCATGGTTGATGCAGCGGCTCATGTTAGCTTATGTCTGCATGCTCCATGGTTGATGCAGCGGCTCATGTTAGCTTATGTCTGCATGCGCAATGGTTGACTAGGCCATGTCGGCGGCGCTGCAGCAGCGGCTGATGCTGCCAGACGGCCCGCAGCAGGAGGCGCGCGACAAGGACCTGCGCCTGCGTAAAGACTGGTCCACCGACGTGCACTGGATCTACTCGCACGACGCCGCAAGGCCGCCCAAAAAACGCGTGTTCGTGGAGTCACGGGCTAACCAAGGCTGATGTGTTAGCTTCCTCGGCCTCAAATCCTCAAGATTTGATGCATGTGTCCCATACGATACGGACACAAAATAATAATAATAATAATAATAATAATAATAATAATAGTGCTTCTCTGTCAATGGCTGTTGCATTTCTGCACATGCGCCTCCATCGTCTCACCCGTGAGGGGAGTACGAAGAATTGACGATAAGCTCTAATGACACCCCCGCAAGGGCAGTTCCAACACTTCCAGACGGGCCGGTATGTTCAATGAAAATACTGGTCCAGACGGATCGGTATGTTCAATGAAAATACTGGTGGCACCGACGGGAATCGAACTGGCGACAGGGCCCAGATGGTAGAACTTGACCACTGGGCTATCACGGTGAATAAAATAATAATAATAATAATAATAATAATAATAATAATAATAATAATAATAATAATAATAGTAATAATAGGGGGGTGGGGGGGGGGGGCGAGAATGGAAGTAAGGACAGAAATAAGGCATC
>WBZZ01002088.1:415000-417500 GCA_019918135.1 Paulinella micropora
CATTGAAGCGCCGGCTGCTTAAGATCTGGCGACAGCTGGGCGTGAAGATGGTGCAGAAATATGCGACCGGGATGAGACAAAGACTGATCACTTCATCACCACTGGGTGAGAATGGACTGACTAGCTGCATCCTGTGGAAGCTCACGACCGAAGCACCCCAACGCTGCAGCGGCAAGATAGCTTTGCTCGAGGCGTAGAAGAAGGAAGTAATTATAAGTAAAATCCTACAGGCCCAGGGTGACCTTAATTTGGACCCGATTTTTTGAGACTTTTACAACTGTTCTCAATTCTCGCCAGGGAGAGCGAGTGGGGAGGTGTGGTTGAGGGATACACATCTGTGGGTGCTGTACTTGCTGTGCATTTAAGCTGGGCCACAGGCTGCAGCGCTAGCTCAGGGAACGACAGGGGTGAACGTATGGCCAGAAACTTTTGAACCACCTCTTACATATATGCACGCAAACATACATACATACAAACATACATACATACATACTTACATACTTACTTACTTACTTGCTTACTTGTTTACTGACTTACTTACAGATATAAATGTCTGTAGAGGAAATGTTGCAGCTGCGTGTTGCGCGTGCGCAGCGTCGGCAGGCCAAGCAGCAAGCCAAGCAGGCGGGAGGCCATGGGCGGCTGGTGGCAACTGGCCCTGTCGGTCAGGCCGATGAGCCGGCGGCGGCCGCTGCTGCTGCGGGCAAGCGCAAGAGGCCACAGCAGCGACAGGAGCAGCAGCTGCAGCATCCTGCAGCAGCGAGGGAAGAACAAGAACCGCCAACCAAACGCGCACGCCACACCATCGACGCTCCTCCAGCCCACACTACTACTACTACTACTACCACTACTACTACTACTACTACTACTACTACTACTACTACTACTACTACTACTACTACTACTACTACTATTACTACTACGACTACTACTACTACTACTTCTTCTTCTTCTTCTTCTTCTTCTTCTTCTTCTTCTTCTTCTTCTTCTTCTTCTTCTTCTTCTTCTTCTTCTTCTTCTACCCAAGCTACTCACCTATCCCTGCCTGCTCGGGCCACCCCGGTCGGCCACGCCACCATATCCCACAAAAGCACACTCAACACCACCACACAGCTCACAAGCACACTCGGCGCTCTGCAGGTCATGGCCACACTCGGCGACGCTCCCTCTGCCAGCGCTGAGGTGCGTGTAAGATGTGCGCTGTGCGTGCGAGCGCGGCCCCGCTCTGCCAAACGCTACCAGGCAGGCAGAGGGCTGAGACAGCACGTGCTGCAGAAGCACCCCACGCTGAGCACAGAGGACGCGCTGCAGCTGCTGGCCTTCCGTGAAACAGAGAGCAACAGCAACGACAACAGCAACACTAGCAGCAACAACAGCAGCGGCAGCAGCAGCAGCAGCAGCGGCAACAACAACAACAACAACAACAACAACAGCAACAACAACAACAACAATGACAGCAACAGCAGCAACAACAACCACAACACCCAGCCCTCTCCCCACCGCCGCCACAACAAAAATGAAGCCATAGGCAGTGTTGAAATTGGCACTGGAGCCACGAGCAGTGGAACAATCGACCATGGAGCGACGGACAGTGAAGCGATGATCAGTGGAGCCGTGGGCAGAGCCGTGGGCAGTGAAGCGATGGGCAGTGAAGCGATAGGCAGTGTAGCCATTGACAGTGAAGCCTTGGGCAGAGGAGCGATCGACAATCGAGCGATGGATAGTGGAGCGATGGACAGTGAAGCCGTGGGCAGCAGAGCCATGGATAATGGAGCCGTAGGCAAGACAGCTACGCCAGCCAGCCTGGCTCTGCAAGCCGCCCGACAAGGTGAGCGCGCATGTATGTACGCATGTGAAAGAGAGGCAGAAAGAAGCAAAAAGGAAAAACGAAAAAAGAAAGAACGAAAGAAAGAGCAAAGAACGAGAGGAGGGTGGGCGCTGTAAGACGTTAATCTCTACCCCATGTGCGAGCGGTCGAAGGAAGAAAGCAAGGAAAGAAGGAAAGAAAGAAAGGAAGCAGGGAAGGAAAGAAAGAAGGAAGGAAGGAACAAAAGAACAAGGAGGAAGGAAGAGAAGTAGCATGCCTTTCTTTCTGTCTATCTGTGCTGTAGGAACGAAAGAACAAGGAAGGAAGGAAGAGAAGTAGCATGCCTTTCTTTCTGTCTATCTGTCTGTATGTGCGGTCTGGTCTGCATCGTCAGGCGACGTGCCGGTGTTGGCAGAGCTGCTGCGTGGCGGCATATGCCACGCCGAACATGCCTATCTGTTTGTCCGTCTTTCTGTCTTGTCTGTCTTGTGTCTCAGGCGACGTGGCGGTTTTGGCAGAGCTGCTGCGAGGCGGCGCGTGGCAAGCCGACAGCCCCCTCGACAAGTCAGCTCGCATCCTTTGCTTTCCTTGTGTTTTTCCTTGTGTTCTTCATTTGTTTCTTTCTTTCCTGAGTTGTTGTTGTTGTTATTGTTGTTGTCGTCGTCGTCGTCGTCGTCGTTGTTGTTGTTGTTG
>WBZZ01002088.1:420000-422500 GCA_019918135.1 Paulinella micropora
GGACCCAGCAGACACCAGATTGTTATGGGTGGGGTTTCGAGGCAGCTCTAGCAACCGCGCTTGGTGTATGCACTTGCACATTCGGTGACGTCTTGCAAGAGGTTGCTGGGACTGCGGAATAACCTCGGCTTAGTGCAGTCTTGCCCTCAGGAGCTCCATCGGTGGCCCCGATCATCAGGCGAGAGACTGACACGGGGGGGTTGGAGGACCTCGAACAAGGGTATTGGAGGCTTATGTCCGTTGAGGATATGCCATTAGCTGCATCAGTACGCCTCAGATATAGTATTATTATTATTATTATTATTATTATTATTATTATTATTATTATTATTATTATTATTATTATATCATCGTCATAATCATCATCATCACCACCCACCACCATCACCACCACCACCATCATCATAATTCTTAATCGTTTTGTCTTCTCTTTCTTCTCTAGGCATATTCATGCATTATGTAATGTATACATGTAAATATTGTATGCATGTAAATGTAGGACTGCTTTGCATTGGGCGGCGCGAAACGGTCACATTGAGGTCTGTACACATACATACATACATACATACATACATACATACATGCATGCATGCATACATACATACATACATACATACATACATACATACATACATACATACATTCATACATACATACATACATACATACATACATACATACATACATACATACATGCATACATACATGATAAATGCATACATAAATGCATGCATGCATGCATGCATACATACATACATACATACATACATACATACATACATAAAAACTTTATTTTGTGGTTGGATGTGTGGTGGCGTAGGTGATCGAATACTTGCTGGGTGTGGGTCTGCCCGTGGACCTGGCTAGCCGTGATGGAACGACGCCGCTGCATCTGGCTTGCTACCGGGGAGGTTGCGAGAAAGAAAAAATAAATAAAGAAAGAAAGAAAGAAAGAAGGAAAGAAAGAAAATGAAAGAAAGAAAGAAAGAAAGAAAGAAAGAAAGAAAGAGAAAGATGGATAGGTAGACAGACAGATAGATGAGCCTGCCCGTGCACCTGCCAAGCCGTGATGGGACAACACCACTGCACCTGGCCTGCTACCGGGGAGGTAGCAAGAAAGGTAGATAGATAGATAGATAGATAGATAGATAGATAGATAGATAGATAGATAGATAGGTAGATAGATAAATAGATAGATAAATAGATAGATAGATAGATAGATAGATAGATAGATAGATAGATAGATAGATAGATAGATAGATAGATAGATAGATAGATAGATAGATAGATAGATAGATAGATAGATAGATAGAAGAGATAGATAGGTCTGCCCGTGGACCTGCCGGCCCCCGACGGGACCTCTCGCCACTGCACCTGGATTGTAACAGGGAAGGTAGCAAGAAGGAAAGAAAGAAAGAAAAGAAAGAAAGAAAAGAAAGAAAGAAAGAAAAGAAAGAAAGAAAAGAAAGAAAGAAAGAAAAGAAAGAAAGACAGAAAGAAAGAAAGAAAGAAAGAAAAGAAAGAAAGAAAGAAAGAAAGGAAAGAAAGGAAAGAAAGAAAGAAAGGAAAGAAAGAAAGAAAGAAAGAAAAGAAAGAAAAGAAAGAAAAGAAAGAAAAGAAAGAAAGAAAGAAAAGAAAGAAAGAAAGGAAAGAAAGAAAGAAAGAAAGAAAGAAAGAAAGAAAAAAAGAAAGAAAGAAAGAAAGAAAGAAAAGAAAGAAAGAAAGAAAGAAGGAAAGAAAGAAAGATAGGTAGAAGGACAGATAGATGGGTCTGCCCAGCCGGGACGGGCCACCGCACCTAGCCTGGAGATAGATAGATAGATAGATAGATAGATAGATAGATAGATAGATAGATAGATAGATAGATAGATAGAGATAGAAGATAGATAGATAGATGGGATATCGCAAAAGGAATGTAGTCCTTGCAAGGAACGCAGTTTCAGATCAAACAGCAATTTGTGTACTGTGCATGTGTCCGGGATGGGAATCACGGGTGATAGATAGATATATAGATAGATAGATAGATAGATAGATAGATAGATAGATAGATAGATAGATAAATAGATAGATAGACAGATAGATAGACTGACAGACAGACAGATATATATATATAGATAGATAGATAGATAGATAGATAGATAGATAGATAGATAGATAGATAGATAGATAGATAGATAGATCGATAGATATTTATTTAGATAGATAGACAGATAGATAGATAGCTAGCTAGCTAGCTAGGTAGGTAGCTAGGTAAGCTGAGGTCCACCGTGTTTGCTGTAGGATCATTAAGGTCTGGGTTGCGTGTACTGAGGTCCAACGTGTTTGCTGTAGGATCATTGAGGTCTGGGTTGCGTGTAGTGTCTGGTGGGCCGTGGCGCAGCCCCGTTGCGAGCCAGCGACTATCTATCTATCTTCATATACTTACCTACCTATCTAGCTATCTATGTGTTGATGGTTCAGATCTGGGTTGCGTGTACTGGCTGGTGGAGCATGGCGCGGA
>WBZZ01002088.1:435000-442500 GCA_019918135.1 Paulinella micropora
CCAGTAAGCAGATGGAGTTTCGAGACTGTCGACAGTCTAGTATAAACCGACAGAGCACTGTGGGTTTTATTCCGGGCTCAACAAGCGAGAAAGGGCACCCTGAGGGAACAGGATTGTGCTTCCCGTCGCTATTTCGGCATGTGACTCATAGGCAGATAGATAGATGGATGGATGGATAGATAGATAGATGAGATATCGACTAATGTCAGAAAAAAGGAGCTTCTGATTTCGTCAACCAAGGAAGTCTGTGGGTAAAGTATTAACCCGATGCCCAGCTAAGCCGTGATGTTTGCACGGAAGGGACTGATACAGGCGATACCAAAGCTCCCTAGTACCAGGCGGGGCCAGGGCTCGTTCCATAAGCTCCCCTTGCAGAACGAGCTCCCACCTCCGTTTCGAGATTGTCGACAGTCGAGTATAAACCGACAGAGCACT
This sequence comes from Paulinella micropora, assembly GCA_019918135.1. NCBI lineage: Eukaryota > Cercozoa > Imbricatea > Euglyphida > Paulinellidae > Paulinella > Paulinella micropora. The sequence goes on from WBZZ01002088.1 coordinate 435,436, forward strand.
GTGGGTTTTATTCCGGGCTCAACAAGCGAGAAAGGGCACCCTGAGGGAACAGGATTGTGCTTCCCGTCGCTATTTCGGCATGTGACTTATAGGCGTATGGCTAGGCACACATAAGGCACCCCACCACGGGCCCAGCACACCCACACCATAGATAGATAGATAGATAGATAGATAGATAGATAGATAGATAGATAGATAGATAGATAGATAGATAGATATATAGATAGATAGATAGATAGATAGATAGATAGATAAATAGATAGATATATAGATAGATATATAGATAGATACATGCATACATGCGTACCGTCTTTTGGAACTCGTGTGTGTGCAGTTGGTCTGCGTTGTGTAGATAGATCGATCGATCGATCGATAAATAGATAGATAGATAGATAGATAGGTAGATAGATAGATAGATAGATAGATAGATAGATAGATAGATAGATAGATAGATAGATAGATAGATAGATAGATGCATGCATGCGTAGCGTCTTTTGGAACTCGTGTGTGTGCAGTTGGTCTGCGTTGTGTAGATAGATAGATAGATAGATAGATAGATAGATAGATAGATAGATAGATAGATAGATAGATAGATAGATAGATAGATAGATAGATAGATAGATAGATAGATAGATAGATGCATGCATGCATGCGTGCTGTCTTTTGGAACTCGTGTGTGTGCAGTTGGTCTGCGTTGTTCAGATAGATCGATAGATAGATCGATAGATAGATCGATAGATAGATCGATAGATACATGCATGCATACGTACTGTCTTTTGGAACTGGTGTGTGTGCAGTTGGTCTGCGTTGTGTACGATGAAGCCACCAGCTGCGCCAGCATCTTGCCTACACAACCAACAGACATTGTATATATACATATATATATATATGGTCTGCGTTGTGTACGATGAAGCCCACCAGCTGCGCCAGCATCTTGCCTACACAACCAACAGACATAATATACATGCATACACATAACATACATACATAGCGCGCAACGTGATTCGCTAGTTCATTCTACCTAAACGTGCATAAAATCCATACGTTACATAACATAAATACATATTAACAGGCCGAAACATCCATAACATATGATCAACCAGTTGTGAGACGCAATCAGCCTATAGCCGCAGCGCAGTGAGCCACGCAGCCAGGACTGAGGCCAGCAGGCCGGACGCCAAGACAGTGGCGCGGCAGTCGCGGCGGGACGAACAGGCAGCAGAGCGGGGCAGCAGGCGGGACGACAAGGCAAGCGTGTGGGAGAAGGCAGAGCACGAAGGCAGAGCACCAAAGCAGAGCAGGAAGGCAGAGCAGGAAGACAGAGCAGGAATGCAGAGCACGAAGGCAGAGCACGAAGGCGGAGCACGAAGGCAGAGCACGAAGGCAGGCACGAAGGCAGAGCACGAAGGCAAAGCAGGAAGGCAGAGCACGAAGGCAGAGCGCGAAGGCAGAGCACGAAGGCAGAGCGCGAAGGCAGAGCACGAAGGCAGAGCACGAAGGCAGAGCACGAAGGCAGAGCATGAAGGCAGAGCACGAAGGCAGAGCACGAAGGCAGAGCACGAAGGCAGAGCACGAAGGCAGAGCACGAAGGCAGAGCACGAAGGCAGAGCAGGAAGGCAGAGCAGGAAGGCAGAGCACGAAGACAGCACAGGAAGACAGAGCACAAAGGCAGAGCACGAAGGCAGACCAGGAAGACAGAGCAGGAAGGCGGAGCACGAAGGCAGAGCAGGAAGGCAGAGCAGGAAGGCAGAGCAGGAAGGCAGAGCAGGAAGACAGAGCACGAAGGCAGAGCACGAAGGCAGAGCACGAAGGCAGAGCACGAAGGCAGAGCAGGAAGGCAGAGCAGGAAGGCAGAGCAGGAAGGCAGAGCAGGAAGGCAGAGCAGGAAGGCAGAGCACGAAGGCAGAGCACGACAGGAAGGCAGAGCAGGAAGACAGAGCACGAAAGCGGAGCACAAAGGCAGAGCAGGAAGGCAGAGCACAAAGGCAGAGCAGGAAGGCAGAGCATGAAGGCAGAGCACGAAGGCAGAGCAGGAAGATAGAGCACGAAGGCAGTGCTGAGACCTTGTCTTGCGATGTTGTCGGTGAACATGAGCCGGGAGCTGGGGCTGAGCGCGAAGAGGTGCATATAGAAGTTGTCGTAGAAGAACTGCGCGGGCGAGATGTTCTTGGTGTCGATTTCATATTTGTCATTTTCGCCCTCCAACCCTGCGCATGCATGCCAGAGAGGTGATACTGGGACATACAGATAGATAGCTAGGAGGGTGATCTTGGTGTCCAGCTCCTGGTGCTCGTCTTCACCTTCCAACTGATAGATAGATAGATAGATGTTGTTGATAGATAGATAAATGTTGTTGGTGCGCAGCTCATCATAGATAGATAGATAGATAGATCGATAGATAGATAGATAGATAGATAGATAGATAGATAGATAGATAGATAGATAGATAGATAGATAGATAGATAGATAGATAGATAGATAGATAGATAGATATGTTTATGTTTAATCTATGGGCGTGGCTTAGCTTGAAAAGCCATGGCCTCCTATACTACCCCCGGACAAGAACTTTCAGCACCGGCCAAGCTGCACACCAACCACTGTCTCGCTGTGGTTGGTGTCTGTGCCCAGTTCAAGCCGAAAGGTAGCCGAGCCCTTTTGAACTATACGGGACAACACTAGAACACTCCCCAGGAGCGCGTGCCCTAAGGAGATGATGCCATGAGCAAGTCGAGGTTTCAGGAGTTCACGCTCGTTGTGAGTTACCTTTCTACAACCCCGACTTCATCAACCCTTTGCATCACGCCCCGACTTCATCAGCCATGGTCAGGAGTTGGTTGCCTGTTTAGCCCTTGCGCTGCGCGCGATTAACGGCGGACACAAAATCGTCATTGTAGGAGATAGTTAGATCTGAACCCTAGGCTGAGTTGCCAGTGGCAGAGACCGTCTCCAGGATAGATAGATAGATAGATAGATAGATAGATAGATAGATAGATAGATAGATAGATAGATAGATAGATAGATAGATAGATAGATGAGATGTCGCAAAGGAATCTATTCCTTGCAAAGGAACGCAGTTTCACATCAAACAGTAATTTGTGTACTGTGCATGTGTCCGGGATGGGAATCACGGGTAGACTGTGTTCTGGAAAAAAGAAGAGGAGGAAGGACGTTGAAGAAAAAGGCAATCTAGGAATGGAGAGTGGGGAGGATAAGGAAGAAGAGAAAGAAAAGGAAGCCGTTAGTCCAAGTGTTTTGAGCACCGTAAGCTTGCGCAAGCTACAATGATGACATTGTATGAGGCCTAAACCCCCGAAGGGACCTAGCCCGGGCTATGCAACACTGGACGGCTATGACGGAATGCAGTCACCGATACGGACTAGAGGAAGATTAGTCTAATTTGCACAGGAGCGATAGATCGCAAAAGAGCAACGAGCTACGCAGGACGATAGCTTGAAGGAAAGGGATTTGGATTGGGGATGTGAAAAACCCAAGGCGCGGAAACATCGATGAACAGAGAACGATACCATGCCGCGAGCCCCGCATTCGATTGGTCGAAGGTGGCAGGTCCATCCGTTGTACTCGATTTGAGATTTGAGCACATTATATCGGTTAGTCTTGTAGGCTCGTGCATTAAGGATGTTTTCCTCGACCGGGCACGTGAGCTCGATCAGTATACATATCTTGGTAGACAATGACCAGACAACAATATCGGGGCGGAGGTCAGTGACACAGATGTGGACAGGAAAGGCTTGCTCAGAACCGGTGTACTGGGTTTGGAGCTGCCAATCGTTTGCGGTGTCAAGCAGGCATGGACGATGAAATGACTGCCCTTTAGACTTCTGCTCGCCCTCTTTCACAAACATAGACTTTGATTCATTTTCGTCTGTACGGGAGCGTTTGTTATGGCTCTCGATGTGTTTTTGAAGGGGAGCTTCAATAGTGCAGAGCACAGAGTCGTGACGCCAGGTATAACGGCCTTGTTTGAGGGCAACATGGCAACCGGAGAGGATGTGACATATATGTGCTTGACCAGAACAGAGAGCACACTTGTTGTTGGGAATGATTCCCCACAGACGTCTAAGGTCGGGGGTAATAACCGAGTTTGTGCTTGCATTGATGACCCAAGAGATTAAGCGGGGATTACGGGCTCCGATGAGGCGAGCCAGGAGAGGTCAAAGGGTGCGTCTTCAAAACGAAGAAAGCACCCTTGCATGGCTTTGTCCATGTCATGCACTGTGGTTGCCTCAAGTATTGTCTCAGCAGCTAATTCTAAAATCCTGTCTTTGCGGTCTGTGATGGAATGTTCTTTTGGGTAGCGACCATGGCCAAGTCCGAGATGATCGGATTGGCCTCGATGTTTGAATTCAAAACCAACTTGTGCCTCAAGCTTTTCGAGCACAGGCTCTGGTTTCCAGATAGTTCGAAACGTTTCGTGTTTCGTCAGGTTCATCGCATAGATGGACGAGAGGTGTTTATCTGGGCAGTACTTCAGCATGTGAGCACGGTTGATTTGAAGTCGCTGGTAAAAAGAGACGATGGACTGGAGCTGTAGACCAAATTTTGAGCGTGGGCGGTAAAGGCAGGAGACCCGAGCTCTTTTGTAGATATTGACCCATTTTTTGAGGAAGCGGGTCGCAATTTTCTCAAGGGTTTTGGCGAAAGATAAGCAGAGGTCATAAATGAGAAATGGCCAGGCAAGTGACTGGACAGCATAGTGCTGGTAGAGCCAAAGTTTCATAAAGCCATTGATCGAGCAGCTATCGATGGCTTGCATAGAAAGAATGAACTTCTTTTGGATTTCTGCTCGTTGTTCGTTTTCGCTGAGGTCATGGTAGACAATCCATCCGAGGTCTTTGAAAGGCTTGTCAGCGATGAAGTTAATAAATGTTGTTGGTGCGCAGCTCATCATAGATAGATAGATAGATAGATAGATAGATAGATAGATAGATAGATAGATAGATAGATAGATAGATAGATAGATAGATAGATAGATAGATAGATAGATAGATAGATAGATAGATAGATAGATAGATAGATAGATAGATAGATAGATAGATAGATAAGTAGATAAGTAGATAAGTAGATATATAGATAGGATATCAATCTCCCGATTAGCTGTCAGCGTCCCCAAGATATAGACAGATAGATAGATAGATAGATAGATAGATAGATAGATAGATAGATAGATAGATAGATAGATAGATAGATAGATAGATAGATAGATAGATAAATAGATAGATAGATAGATAGATAGATAGATAGATAGACAGATAGATAGATAGGTGGTCGTCCTCGCCCTCTGGATAGATAGATAGATAGATAGATAGATAGACAGATAGACAGATAGGTGGTCGTCCTCGCCCTCTGGATAGATATAGATAGATAGATAGATAGATAGATAGATAGATAGATAGATAGATAGATAGATAGATAGATAGATAGGTGGTCGTCCTCGCCCTCCAGGTCTGTGCATGCATGCCAGAGAGGTATTACTCGATGATAGGCAGATAGATATTTAGATAGTGCATGCATAGACAGACAGACAGACAGACAGACAGACAGACAGACACGCCTTTCACATGCTAGACGTGCGTCTTCTTGTTCTCTCCATAGATACATACATGGACAGACAGACAAGCAGACAAACAGACAGACAAACAGACAGACACACACACACACAGACAGATACAGACACACACACACAGGCAGGCATACAGACAGACACACACACACACACACACACACACGCAGACACACACACACGCAGACACACACACACACACACAGGCAGGCAGGCAGACAGACACAAACACACAAACACACACACACACACACACTTACGCAGACACACACACACACACACACAGGCAGGCAGGCAGGCAGACAGACAGACACACACACACACACACACACCACACACACACCACACCACACACACACACACACCACCACCACCACCACCACACACACACATACACACACACACAGTGTTGTCGTACCCCTCCATCGCGTCGCCTTGCTCTTGGCGGGCGCCTCCTCAACCACCTCCTCCTATGTATGTATGTATGTATGTATGTATGTATGTATGTAAGTGTGTAAGTATGTAAGTATGTATGTATGTATGTATGTCAGCGCGGCGGACACGCACTGGTGCTAGGCTGCAGAGCGCACACACACAGTGCTTGCAGACTAGATCACACACACACACACACACACTGCTGCTAGACAAGAGAGCGTACACACAGTGCTGGCAGGCTAGATCGCACACACACACACACACACAGTGCTGGCAGACTAGATCGCACACACACACTGCTACTAGACTAGAGAGCGTACACACACACACACTGCTGCTAGACTAGAGAGCGTACACACACACACTGCTGCTAGACTAGAGAGAGCATACACACACACACTGCTCCTAGACTAGAGAGCATACACAGTGTTTCCAGACTAGAGAGCGCACACACACACACACACACACACGCACACAGACACACACACACACACACGCACTGGTGCTAGGCTGCAGAGCGCACGCACACAGTGCTGGCAGACTAGAGCGCGCGCGCACACACACACACACACAAACACACTGCTGCTAGACTAGAGAGCGTACTCACACACGGCTGCCAGACTAGAGTGCGCACACGCACTGCTGCTAGGCTGCAGAACGCACCTGCTCCGCGGCGTCTCGTCGCTCTCGCCGGTGGTCTTAGCGGCTAACCCTTCTAACCCTAACCAACCCTCACCCTCACCCTCACCCTAACCCTTTAATTGTTTTCACCGCATCAAACTAGACATTTGGTCCCGGTCGGAGCAGTGTGGTAACTTGACTTCGAAAAGTGACCTTGGCCACACAAAAAGCTTGGATGATCACATGTCCATGGCCACGTGGCCAGCATTGTGCCAGCCACAGCCTTGAAAAAATCAATGGCTAGCACAATGGGCCACAGCGTTTCACAGTCAAGTGACCATCCTACTCGGGACGGGTCCAAATTTGTCCAAAAATTTCGCGGTGGTGAAAACAATTAACCTCACTGCGCACACACTGCTGCTAGGCTG
>WBZZ01002088.1:452500-477500 GCA_019918135.1 Paulinella micropora
CACGGGGAATATGCCACAGAACTTTTTTTTTGCTCCAAGATGGACGTGATTGATTGGGCTTCTGCCACTATTTTAATAACTTCTAAATACTTTGGTGAGGAGTGAGTTTGGGCATTCGAAATATAAATAATTATGGTTGTGATGCTTTGAAAATTTTGAAAAAATCTGTTGTTGGAACAGAAATCTAGGTAATCGCTTTTAGGAACAAATTTCCCTTGGGTTTGGTAGATTCAGCGAGAGAGATATGCCATGAGAGATAGAAGATAGCATTCCTGTAGTTAGCAAGCAACAGTGATAGATATTTAGATTTGATTAGTCTAGAAAAAAGGAGAGGAGAACAGAACAAAAGAAAGAAAAAAGCACTAGAAGTGACTTATGTCTGAAAATTTTTGAGTTTTTGGAGCGGAGAGATGTGAGATAATACAGTTTATATTTCAGAAACTACAGCTTTTCCTTCACAAAAAACTGACATACAAATAACACAATAAAAAGGAAAGCATAGGAGTGTGAGGACACATATATATTTGCCTCCTCTGGGAGAACTGGGCCATGCAGTGCAAAGACATAATCCAGACATGCATTTACAAACATTCTTACATAACACACAAATTTACAGATTTCTTCAGAAATAAACATTTTTGTTGTGTTGATAGTTTACATGAACATTCATGCATACTGCTCTGTCTATCATTATCATCCATTTTGCATTGCTTGCTTTATGTGCAGAAAACTTTAGTTACAAAGCCATGAATTTCGAGTGTTTTTCCTGCTTCCTTTATACGTGCTTTTTTCAGTTTTTGTTGTACTTTATCCATGATATACTTTTTTTTTCAGATATTCTTTCATGCATCGATTTTGCGTCCGTTCTTGTGCACCATCATTACTTTTCACATATATCATTTCCAAGATCTCACAAAAAAAATACAAAGCAATCATCATTTTTTTAATTAGAAAGTTCGAAATATTTCACCAAAATTAGTTGTTCACTAGGTTCATCAATTCACATAAGGCAGCATGCTTTGCTTTTTTTTTTTTTCGCGATATTTCAAAACTGTTATTAAATTTCACTGCTTTGTGGCTTGCTCACAACATGCAAAACATTTCATTATATAATTCATTATTCTTTCATAAATGTGAATTTTTTTACTGCGTTCACATGAATTCGATCATTTTTTTCGAATGAAATATATGTGTTCCTGCTCTTTCTTTTTGTTGCTAGTCTTTTACTGACCTCCCCAACACTTAACTTGAAACATGTTTAGTTTTCATAATTATCTGTGATTGAATATCTGATAAATATATGTGTTTTTCTTATTTATGCACAAGAGCTTCTTGGGGGCAGTGATAGGTTGACAACACATCACACATTTCACTTTGTTTTGTAGCTATTTGTTGCTCACACTCCCTGACGCAAGCATAGCGAACTAGATAGTAAATAGAGCTTTGTTATTTGTGTATTCACATCATCGAAAACTGTCACTTTTTTTAAATATCTTGCTTGCTGTTTTGAGGGTTCATAAGTTCAACCGAAAATATTAGAATTTATGTAGAAAATGATCAGAAGAAAATTTGAGGGTGCATATTATGTCCCCAGTGGATATTGTTCCACATGGGTACATTTAAAACTAACATATTTCCTTGAATTAATATTTGTTTGAAATCGTTCAAACGACGATGACCATATGGTATGAGGGGTAAAAATGACCTTGGGGCGGGGGCCCTCAGACACTAAGGCAAGCGCCTTCTGACTTTTTTTAATAATTTTTTTTTTACTTTTGGGGACAGGAAAACAAAGTTTAATAATAATATTAATAAAGTTGTATGGTTCTATTATTTCTTTCTGATGAGGAATGTTAATACTTATGGATACCACATGGTGTCCATGCTCATACACATAGACATTATTATCATAGTAAAAAACGTAATTTTCTTTTTAAAATACATGTAACCGTTAACTCTTACAATAGAATTCAAATTCAAAAGTAATTTTTTTCTTTCTCCCAGTAGATTCAGATGTGCTCTTTACAATAAAAAAAGGCCTGTAGAAAAAGGACAAAAACTCAATGAGTAGATTTTGCCTCAGTTTTCATATGCACTAATGAACGTAGAATTACATATGTGTGTTTATTTGACTCTTAATTCAAATATAAATTCATTATCACAATCCAGCTGAACATGTTCTTGAAAGCAAAGCGAGAAAACCCTGCGCGATTTTGAGATCGTTTTTTTTTTTTTTTTTTTTTTTTTTTTTTTTTTTTTTTTTTTTTACACTTAGAATTTAATCATTAGTGTATTGAACTTGTAGTAAACTCAATTTTTCTTTTTTTTTCAAAGTCAAATAAGTCAACTTTATTAATGATGATAATATTAACGATATCAAACAGCGAAAAAGCAAAGCAATGCAAATCATGAGTGATTTCGAGCTGGTTCGATGGTTCCGGGAAAGGTTTGATTCGATTCCTGAGAATTCCTCCAGATGTATATCATGATTTTTTCCTGAATCTAATTCAAATTCCAACACTTAACACTTAATAAAAATACTGAAACAGCAGGATTCCTGACGATTCCTGAAAAAGATAAAGTTTTTTTTCAAGAAGGGGAGATGGTGTTCGCGGGTAATTCAAGCCTTGAAGTTCATAGTGCAATCATGTTGTCATCGGCAACTTGACTGAAAGCCTGACTTCAGAAGACCGGTCTATGAAAGTTAAACTTTAAATCAAAATAGGCGGCAAGCTATGAGCTCGGTTCCGAGTCACATATTAGGAGGCTTGGTTCTACGTATCAGCTAAGTTGCGGCCCGGGTCCGGTAAATTTTTATATATATACTGTCAGATAGCTAATACTGAATCATACTGTGCCATCCTATGTTCTTCAACGTCTCTCTCTCTCTCTCTCTCTTTCTCTCTCTCTCTCTCTCTCTCTCTCTCATTCTCCCCATTTCCTTACTCAGAAATGATACCGGTGCTCTTGCTGCTCCGTTCTCCTTTATTGCCTTTTCTGCCCCGTTTCACTCTTTCACTCCCCTCCACCCCACCACCCCCCCCCCCCCAACCCCACCCCCCTTTTGATCTGCCTCTCTTCGATTTTCTTCCCACTCCTATTTGCCGTTCCCTTCGCTACTTTTTCCTTCCTTTGCCCTCTTCAGCTCCCATCGTTTTCTCCTTCTCTATTCTTCATTTCTTTATTTCCTCTCCCCCTCTTCTCCCCGTAATGCGCTGTCTTGTCGCTTTGTTTGCCATCGTTTTCACTTATGTTTACCTACTTACATGCTTCCTTTCAGCTCTACGAAAAGCAAGCGTTCTTCAAGCATAAAAATCGTTCAGTGGAAAGTCCCTAGTAATAAGTTGATTCGCCGCTGGACGGGCCGGGCTCAAGGCCTTGTCGGACTCAGTCCGTCCGACATAGCCGCACGCGCCGCATCCAACCGCATCAGACCTTCATCGGGCTGAAATAACCTTTGCTTTAAAAAAAAAAAAATAAATAAAAGAACCGACTTGATTACGCGAAGCTGTAGTTCTTACATATGTACATAATCTTCTCTCTCTCTCTCTCGCTCTCTCTCTCTCTCTCTCGATCTCTCTCTCTCTCTCTCTCTCTCTCACACACACACACACACAGCAGCAGCAACAGCAACAGCAGCAGCAGCAGCAGCAACAACAACAACCAACAACAACAACAACAACAACAGCAGCAGCAGCAGCAGCAACAACAACAACAACAGCAGCAGCAGCAGCAACAACAACAACAACAACAACAAAAACAACAACAACCACAACAACAACAACCACAACAACAACAACAACAACAAGAAGAAATCTCTTACCTTCGAGATTACTTTCAAAAAATAAAAGAAAAGAAGAAGAAAAAGAAGAAGAACTTCTTACCTTCAACATTACTTTTAAAAAATAAAAGAAAGGAAGAAGAAGAAAAAGAAGAAACAGAGCCTTGAATAAAAAGAAGAAAGAAAGAAGCATCAGTATACGGGGCACGCAAGATAAAAGCAAAAAATATACAACCCCCAGTAAATATCCATAATCGTATACAGCTTTTATTACTGGGTGTCATTCAAAGTTGCTCTTGAATTTATTTGGCTGCAAGCAACAGCCTCTGCTTTCACGGCAGACTTACCATGAGAGTGCCCAGCAGTACCTGTAATCAGTCTGAGCTGTTGTCGTTCGAAATTCCAGTCGAAAATGAAAGAACCAACATGTCATAACAAGAGCCCCCACCCATACTGCCCCCCCCCCCCCCCCCAATTCATAAACTAAAACTCCTAGACCTCTATAACCTAGACACATATAGAGAGTACTATAGAGTATGTATCGAAACAGACCCATATGTATTCAAAACAGACCTCAACAAATGCATGCTAATGAGTACACAAGCACTACCACCACACACAGCCATCACATTCTACTCCAAAAAAAGAAACTATTTCTAGACAGAAAGGACCCGCGCATTTCACGCATACTAAACTAATGCTGATATCTTTAACAAACTACCCGACCGTGCAAATTTTAAACGTAAGATGGCCTTGACAAGACAGAAAATGATTACACTTTTCTTAGGGTCATTTTTAGGAAAAATGCACTCTATGAAAAGTGTCTTAACAGACCAAAATCACCAAAAATCACCAAACAAGAAATCAAGTAAGAAATCAAGAGGAAATCAAAAAGGAAGCGAAGTTTAATAATTTAATTAATTATTTTACATTTATAAAAATATATAAACTATAATATAATACAAGATGCCAAGACCATATCTATACGAAGGAGAAGCAAGACGAAAGAGATATAACGAGAAGGCTCTCGCATACTACTACCGCCACCAAGAAAGGTTGAAGGAGGAAAGAAAAGAAAAAGCATTAAAGCAAAAGCAAGAACTCAAAAGCACAGAGGAATACAAAAAGAAGATACAAGAGCTGGAAGATAAATTGAGTAAAATAGCGGTTTAAGTTCTAATTATTTTTTTTAATCTGGTAAAAATATTTTTCATCTAAATAAATAGCACCCATATAATAACGGTAAAAACATTAATTAATTATTTTTAGAAAAAGTATCTTACCTAATATATACATAACTGTAAAATGTCAAAACCACCACTACCACCAAGACCAAACAAGCAATATGTTCAACTTCTTCAAGCTAAGGCTAAGCTTAGAAAGGTTGAAACGAAAGATAAAAGAAACCGCCAGGACCTTTTATCTAACATTCGTAGTAATACGAGGGCAAATCTCCGCGAGGCTAAGACTAGGGAAGCGAAGAGGCGAGAGTTTAGAGCAAACGATTATGAAGTTAGGAGGGATAATCGGCTGAACTCTCTCACATTCAAATTTAGGGAGCTAGACATAAGCTTCTACGATACAGACACATTGGAAGAGAAGGTATTGATACCCGCTATAAGATATGCTAGAAGGGAAGGGATGACCAACGATGCGGATGTCAATATATCTATCAAATACTCCACAGCTCCTGCTAATGAACGATATGACCACTATTTAAAAAAGAAAAGTTTTAATTCATTTCAACTCCGCCAATACGATACAGTATTTATGGATGCTCTGAACGAGTTCAACATAAACAACATTGAAGCGAGTGAGAACGGATATGAAAGAAACATACGATATGTGGAAATAACCACAGTTCAAGAAAACGGCGGAGGATGCTATGAAGGAAAAACCGAAAAGAGGGAGAAAGTTGAAGAAGGTAAAAAGATATCTCCGCCAAGCAAAAACAACAACTGCTTATTCTTCTTATGTAAGGATATGTTAGATATTCATCCAATGAACAAGAATCGCTGTAATATCGTCCGAGCTGAATTCAACCTTCCACCAAACTCCCCCATACCATTTTCAATAGCAGTCTAAATATTGAAAAAATATGCGAAGGAAGGGAAAACATACGAAATAACGGACCACATTATGAAGGAAACAGTCAGCACAAATGAAGAAGGGCAGGAACCCGACAAACTAATCTTTTTGGAGAATAACCATTATTACGGATTAGTTAAGCAGTTTAAGAAGCGGTGCGAAGACTGCTTAAAGTTATATTTGAACAAACATAAATGTAATCTCAACAGGAAAAAATATGCGGACATTATGTTGAAGAAGAATGGTAAAAGACACTTAATAACTAAATTTAGAGAAGAAGAACAAATGAACAACGACCAAATTCTCCATTACGATTTGGAAACATTTAGAAATACATCTATCACAGTCGGCTACGATATCCACGACTGCTACATAGTCGGATATACTCAGGGGTCTGAGGGTTTCAAATACATAGCTGGTAAAGATTGTATCAGTCAATTCGTAGACTTACTAATTAAACGAGGCGAAAAGGTAAAAGCAGGATGGGTTCCGAAATGTAAAAATGACAAGCCACCCGTTCTATATGTTAATGGTTTTAACGGAGCGAACTTTGGCCACTACTTTATACACCAAGAATTAATCAGAAGGGGTATTAAGATTAAGTCGTCAAAAATTAATAACGGTTCTATTATCTGCTTAGAGTTTGAAAATGTTAAGATGTGGGATATGTGTAAGCATACCCAAGGAAGTCTGAAAGCAAATCTTGAAAGTATGGGGTGCGAAATCCTCAAAGGCGACTTTGACCACAACCGTGCCAAAAAGTGGGAGGATATGGACAACAAGACGAGGCAGGACTGTTTGGCTTATCTTAAAAACGATGTTATGGGTTTGAAGGATTGTATGACAAATTAAACACGACGATATTTACAGCTCATAAGGTCAATCTAACTTCATACATCTCAACTTCAAGTCTGGCTTTCAACATATGGAAGAAATATGTAGACGGTAAATATGAGGTGAGACTTCCAACGGTGGAGCAGGAAAGAGCATTTAGAAAAGCGATTATCGGCGGAAGGACTTACCCGTCTAAGAGGCGGTTCATTTCAGCTCAGTATGAACGATACCTACAAAAACAGATTACCTTTGACGAAATAATTGACTACCTCGTAGATGCGGATGTCGTTTCTTTGTATCCAACCGCGATGTTATTAGCTTTTATGGTTGGCGACATACTGGAAACAATTGGACCATTTGACCCGCGAAACCTTCAAATCGGTATTTACAACCTTGACTATATTTCTCCAAAAGACATATTACATTCAAGGATCTGACAGAGAGACAAAATGGGCTCTCTTAAATGGCGACTAGAAGATATGAAGGACCAATGGCTGACGAGTGTAGATATTGAGGATATGGTAGCCGAAGGTTATACGGTCCACATTCATAAACGATATTATACTATAAAATCTGAATGTGTCTTCGCCAAATACATAGACGATATGTTCAAAGCGAAGGAGAATGCGGAGAAAGGTAGCCCGCAATATCTGCTCGCCAAGCTGTTTATGAATAGTCTATACGGTAAGATGATACAGAGACCAATACCTTCAATAACAACATATATATACAAACTAATGAAGATTACTGGAAATTCTGGAATAGTAATCAAATAACTGACATTGTTAAATTTACGGACCAACAAGGAAAAGATTTATGGCACATATCGGGCTTACCTCGCAATCCAATCTTATTAGAGAGTAGCATAACGAAGCCTTCACACTACGGGGCATTTATACTAGCATACAGTCGTCGTATTATGTTCAACTATATCAAGGAAGCAAACCCGAACAGAAGCATTGAAGACGACTTTTACTACACCGACACAGACAGCCTCCAAATCCACACGAGATGTGCCAAGTATGTAAAGAATATGGGTAATAAGAAACTGGGCGGTATAGGGGACGACTTAGGCGACGGTTGTAAGATTATAAAAGGTGTGTGGATAGCAAAACTATATATGTTAGAATTTACGACGAAGGATGCCTTTACGGAAGGAATGACCAAGAACGACTTAAAGCATATTTCAAAAGGAGTTAAAATAGTGTCTGAGAATGGAGTTAAAAGATATTTCCATTTTAGGGGTAAAGGCTTAGATGCTAATCAGTTAAACTATGATACATTTGATAAGATGGATAAAGGCGGGTCGGTTGAAAATGTCAAGGATTTCCAAATGAAAAAAATACACATTGATAGAAACAGCAAACAACAACAAATCCCACATTTTAGCATTTTACATATGATGAATGTTAAAAAACAAGTTAATGAGAACAAGTGGGCGGGCCGTAAGTTCATTAACGATAACGACAGCATCCCGCTCGGTTTCCACATTCGCGGTTGAATTATAAATAAATTTTTTTGGCTCCTTTACCTTTGAAGCTCCTAATTGTATGAATTCCTTTTTTTGGTTTGACTAATTTAGTATTTACAGCCGTAGCCCCTAGCAATGATACGAGGTCAAATGCGGTTCGGTAATTCGTAGTTAGCTTCGCAGTCTTCGCCCGCTTACCTTTTGGATTAACTTTCACCGCCACTCGGTCAATTACTCCTTCAATGAGGTCTTTTGTGCTACTACCTTTATTGTATGTGGTAGCCTTTACACCAGTTTGTCGGCTCAGGTCTTTCGCAATCGTTCCTCCAAGGCTATGACCCGTTAGCTCTACATTATCTTTTCCATATTTCTTTATCACTTCGTCAACCAGCTTCTGCTCTTCTTTATATCTCGGAGTTCTTTTTAATATTCCTTTAACCAATGCTACATCTGTTACTAGTAAGTCTCGCTTATCCGCACTTCCCCTAAATGCTACAATAGCTTTACCATCTTTTTCATATACGGTTGATTTTTCTTTGCTGGCTACTGGCTTCCATCCGTTAGCTCCCTTTCTATCTGACCGCGGCCAACAGACATCCTCTGATAACTCCGCATTGCCTCCTTTTTGTTTCCTGTATGCCTTACCAGCTTTTTTCAATGCCTTCCCATAGCTTATACCGTGTTTGGCGGAGTAAGCCTTTACGAATTTAATCCACTCGGACATTCTATATAATTATTTATTTTTATTTTTTTCCTTCCTACTATATGCACCCTACTAATGTCAACCCTTACAAGACTGTGCGAGAAGTTCCAAAAACTATCAATTGAAAGCGAAAAAAAAATCCTTCTCGTTGGAAGATGTCCAAAAGGTAATCCACGACGAAATAAAAGCGATTGAAGAAATGAGAAATGCTCAACCAAACTTGTTTCACTTCGGGAAATACAAGGGCAAAAAAATAGAAGACATCGCAAAGATTGACAAACCATATATTGAATGGTTAGTTCGCCAACCTTGGGTCCAAAATAAAGACGAATTGAAGAGGTACTGTCTACCGACGTAGGAGGTATTTACCGTAAGAGATACATTTTACCTCTAATATTGATTTCTTTTTTTATTATTCGCAGTATTGCTTTCTGTTTGTGAAAGTCGCTAAACTTGGTGAAGTGCGGTTCTTTCAAAAGGTTGTCTTCAACTTCTAATTCTCTATTCACTTCAAGGTATTGTTGAAGGATGTCTTTGAATTGTATGATGTCAAAGTGGTGGTCTACATGTACATCAACCCGCTCATATATATCGCCACTTATTTCGCATATGTATCGGGGTTCAACGAATACATCAATAGCCACGATATCAAGATATTCTTGTATTTGCGGTCTTATCGTATTTCTGCTCGCTTCTTTTATCACTCTCGCCATTTTTTTAAATTTGCTAAGCCCTATGAGGTCAACACAGCAATTCCACGAAAACGGCTTACCATCTACACGAAAGTGTTTTCTCCCAGCGGTCACATTACTTTCAACATCAATGATGCCATTTTTTAGACAAGGGTGATGGGTTATTAGGTCTCGCACGAAATTGCTATCTTCTGGGTTCAGCACTTCACCATCGTTATATTTGTCTATCATTCTTCTTATGTAGGATTTGATAGATGCTTTTGTTAGGAACCGCCTACCACCCACAACATACAACTTACGACTATACATATTACTATATTATTATATTAGAAAAATTATTACAAAAATAATTATATATTCACATCATTGATCTTCTAAGAAATTAACGATAACACTCACATTTCCTCCATTATTAACAGTGGATACAGACTTTTGTAAAAATGTTAGATTTTCACCAGGAGAAAGTTGTATGTCGTAAGTTCGCAGGTCAATAAGCTGGCTTGAAGTAGCATTAACATAAAGTTTAAGGATGACATCCGTTATAGTGGCAACACCAACGGCAGTCGCAGCGGTATCCTTTGATACCATTGAAGTTTTGGTATCAATATCCGCAAAGTTCTCCGCCGTAAGTGTCCCAGTCGTTTTCACAATCCGCACTATATTAACTTTGCTGTCTTCGTTTGATATGCTCACGAGAGATGGATAAACAATTGAATAATTGGTCACACCATTAAAAGTTGTTTTATTTTTTATGCTAATAATTGGGCTTTCCGTCGTGCTCGCTGGCTCACTACCTTCCGCTTCGTTTGATATGCTTGAATTTATAGTGTTAGCGCCCTCAATAAACATACTACAACTGGCTGTTTTTAATATTTGATTAGCATTACCAGTTCCATAATTTCTAATACAAGCTGAAAAGGGTAGGGTCGTATTTGAAAGACTAACACCCACATTCGCATTAGCATACCTAATTTTATGAACCAGCTGAAATTCTCCACTTGATGGATTTTCTATGTAGAACCTTATAGCACCAAAGCCAAGATATTGAAATTTAATCTGGAATACATTCCCTTTGGTCCAGTCTAAGGCGGGCATAATTTTAGTTCCATCACAAGTGTCATTCCAGGTCGCTTGGGGAATAAGTGTCGGCACCCCACCTTTAACACTGGCGATATTCATACCAGTCGCTTTTATTTTGTAAAAATAGAAGCCATTAGTAAAATCACTTTCACCTATGCCGATATATGAATTGTAGTATTTCGTTTCATCAGTATTCCATAAAGCAGTAAATCGTGTTAGAACTCCCATACCTGTTCTGTATTTAATTCTTTTTTTACTCGTCAATACAGCATTCGCGGTCGTCTTCACATCTGTTTCAAGTTCGGCCATATTCGCATTAAATGAATGGTAGCATCAGTTTGAGCTAATGTCCATATCCGTGTATTGATAGTGTATGGAAAAATCTCTTGTAATACTGGTGTTAATTGACCTACCAATGCTTCACCGAAAGCGGTTTTCATACTATTGGTTTCAACATTGCCGTCATATCCGACTTTGACATTAATGAAGTCTCCGTCAGGGTCTTGTGCTATCAAATTTCGCTGATGAGTGGTCATACTAGTTTCTATATTATCAAAAAAATAAATAATCTATCAAAATTAATTGTAAGTGCTTTTTTTCAAAAACCACTTACGATCTCAAAAACCTATTACCTAACTGGTGGGGTTTAATTTCTAGTAATGATGCCGTTTCTGACATTTACTTCTTGCTGAGTTGCGACAAATGTGTAATGATTGGCCGCAATATTGGCAGTGGTAGCAATAAACTCCCATCGTCGCTCGGTGTCTAGACTTAATCCGCTGATTTCATTTTGGTCCTTGCTCCACAGTGGGCGAGTATTGTCAAAGCTATCGCACCAAACCCAGTTGTATTGATAAACATTGCTATTCATCAAAGAAGAGCCTTCCAACTTCGGTTTAAGATACATATAGTCTTCTAGTTTTCCAGTTTGACAATCAACATTGAATTCTTGAAGTCGTGCTCCGTCTAGTGTAGTATAAAAAGTTTGGACCTTAGAACCGAGCAGGTTGCTATTGTCATAAGCAGTGTTCTTATTTTCGGTTGTGTTGAAAACAGAATGATAAATTTTCTTAATTCGCCGTCCGTGGCCTCTGTCAAATCTAAGTATAACATTTTGAGAAGTTGAAGCCACTCCGACGGTATTTTTATACAAATAAGAATAATCAATGTTGAAGCTCATACCTTCGGGGCTCATAATCTTCTGTTGAATTGATTGAACGACATCGGGGTTAGTTTCAACAGCTAAGAAAAGGCTAAGATTAGTAATAGTAACATTTGAATCAGCTACCGCAACAGTTCCACCACCAGTAGAAAGAGCATCATTGTTATAATAAAGATTTTGGGTGTCTGTTGCCAAACAATCCGCAAAGTCAAAATTTCTGGAAACATAATAGTTTTATCCAGAGCGAAAATAGTATTGTAAAGCATTCCAAGATTAATCTTAACATTAACACTCGGGCTGGCATTGTTAATAGTTCCAGCTGAAAAATACTTAGCCTCATTAAAAGCAACATTAACGAACTTACTCGTGCCAGTCTCATTCGCAATAAGGGAATCATCGTGTCGGCGAGCATTTGTGGAGGGCTGTGACATCCAAGCCTTTAATGCTGCCTGAACCTGTGCCTTCGCAACATCAATAGCCGTATCAACTTGTGCTTGTGAATTTCCGCCAGCCGCCGAAGCGGTCAAGGCTGTTTGTAAGGCGGCCAACCTTGTAGCATCGCTAGCGGGTTGAAATGTAGTTGTAGCATTAAACTTTTGAAGCATACATCCAGCTCCATTTCCATTGTCGTGGTTTTCCAAAGCTAGTAAATCATCAATGGAGGTTTCGGGTTTCCAAATCATCTTAGTGATATTTCCGACTTCGTTAATGTCGCACAGATAAACACCACCTCTCGTAATCAATTGAATCTGCCTAATTGGGGCTAGGCAATCCATAAAGCATTTATTGTAGTTCGCCGCCTTCGCATCTGGGGCATAATTAAAACTCAAAACAGAGCGAGCCAAGTTAAACGGGCGGCTGATAAGGTCAAAGTTGCTTTCCTGTCCTCCCGCGGTAGACACAGTGACAGTAATAGAACCCTCACGAGGGGTAAGCTTATTCAAGCGATAAGAAGCACTGATGTAGTCAGTCCTGCTAAAATCTAGTTCGCCTCCGTGTTGTGTGGGCATTTTTGTGTAAACTTACGAACTCAAAAAACGATTTTTAAAAGGTCGCTATATATTTTAATATGAGAAAAAATAAAATAATTAATTAACGGCTTTTTAACAAATTAAAAAATGATGTAAATAAATTAAAATGATTCGTCTCGCGGTAAATCAACAATGTCATTACAACACCCAATCCGTTTAGGTTAATTGGTTGGTCGTTTTCGTCAGTTAAGTAAAACCGATACACATCGCTTGAACTAGTAGATAACCGTTTACCATACTCCGACCCGCTTCCGTCGTAGATAACAGAGCCGAACGGGATTTCATTAGCCGTGTATATTTCTTGGAGCACATGATTATCACCTTCCCCAACGAGGTCGCTTTGTAGATACAGTGTTTTTGCGCCAGTCAATATTATGACATTTGGAGACCTCAGTGTATTATTAGCAAAGAAATAAGTAGAGGACCGCTCAAACCCCATAATTTCGTGTATACGAGTTTCGTCATCAAACACAAACCGCGGTTGAATGTTAATGGGACTGTTCGCTACGGTGAATGTTAGCTTTCCGTCTTCGGGGTCAGTGTTGGTGTTGTTGCTTGTTATTGTGTATGTGTAGTCGTTGGGGCTTTCTGCGGTTAGCACCTCGGCCAGCTTATTTTTTAAGTTGTTCATCGTGTAGTTGCATTCTGGTATCGTAATCAGAGCCTCAAATCCATCTTCACTCAGAGTAAAAGTATTATAAGGACTTGTCACAGAGTAATACGACTTCGGCACATAGATATGTAAAATTTTACAGTGTGTTGGATTATCTAGCGATTTCATATCAATAGAGTGAGTGAAATCACTGTCCGTGCCGTTTATCCTATTTTTGCTGTTGACATAGTAAATGTTGCTACTTCGCCCGCCTCTATATTCCATCGCAGAGACTTCGCCTCCGCACCTCCAAGTATATTATATATTCTAAAATATATTTTTATTTTACTGGCGGGGTCGTAGGGGAAGCAGGCCCCTACTAAATAAAAGTATCAAAACCATAGCCGTTCTGGGCTTTCAACTCCTCCGCTTCTTTTTCTTTTACGTCCGTCCAACCGCTGGCAAATTTAAAGCGATTACCTTTCGCCCGCTCTAACAAAAACCTAATACTATGCCACCCGCAGGTATCTGTTGTGTCGCTTTGGTTTTTAACCTGATTAACCTTCATAAGCAGATATGTGTTCGGCTTACTCTTGTCAATAAGCTGTTTCATTTGGTGTAGAAATAGCTCAGTCGGCTTATACAGTGCGAGCGGGTCGTAGATTTCAATAGAGTCGTCTTTAATTAGGTCAACCCAAACAGCAATCCAATGTGAGCCTGGTTGGCTAGACTTATCCAAGTTCATAATAAAACCATAATTCTTTCTTTTTTCTGGTTTTAGTTTGTTTATTTCGTCGCTGGCTACCGTGCCGATATACCATTCGTGCTTTTTCATAATGTTGTCTATTTCGTCCGTCATCAATCCTCGCTAGGGGCCTCCTCCCACGATTTCGGGTGTTTTGTCGGCGGTGATTTCGGGTGCTTGTGTCTGCGGTGATTCGGGTGTTGTGTCGGGCGTGGGTTCGGTATTGGTTTCAGGTGTGGTGTCGGGTATTGTTGTTGGTGATGTGTCGGCGATGGTTTCGGTGGTGGTTTCGGGTGCTGGCTGTGGAACTTCCTCGGTTGGTTCAATACCGAGAGTATTTGAAACTTGATTTTTAATGTTTGGGTCGCTTCTCATTTCATTTACTAAGCTACTTACATAATCCTTCTTCTTCATTTTTTTCCTGTATTTACCCTTCTTTAAATATTTCTTAATTGTTGCTATCGTTAAAAGTTTGTGTATTAATTCCTCCATCGTTTTTGCCCCAGCACCAGCTTGGTTTATTCCCAAATAATCAGCGAGTTTCTTTCTCATTTCATTCTGGTCTATTCCTAAATCATACCTTCATCTACTATAACTTGTGCCATACCAGCTGTCGTGTGTTTTTCTTTAACTTTTTTGGGTGGTGGTTTGCCCCGAGCTTTCATTTCTTTTTCCAAAGCAGGGCCCAAAGTTTTGGGTATGTCCAATTTCGGATACTTGTAATCATTTCTTAAACCTGCGGATATGTATGATATTTTATCTTTAATTTCAAAGTGTTTCGCTTTGGCCTCCGCTTGCTTTTTTTCTTGTTCTAATTCTTTTTTGTATTGTTCAGCCAGTTCTTTCTGCTCATCTGCTGATTGGGCATCGGCTATCGCTTTCTCTATTCCTTTACCAAGTTTGATAAATTCTGTTTTGCTCAAGCTTTTAATAAATTTAGTTGTAAAGCCCGCTTTCTTCATTAATTCAATGTATTTTTCTTTTAATTCCTTTTCAGCCTTTTTCTCTTCTTTTGATTTCAATGGCATCTGCTTTTCTTCTGGTGCTTGTGGTGCTTGTGGTGGTGCTTGGGGTGCTTGTGGTGCTTGTGGTGGGCCTAGTTGTGGTGCTTGTGGTGGTCCTAGTTGTGGTGCTTGTGGTGGTCCTAGTTGTGGTGCTTGTGGTGGTGCTCGTGGTGGTGCTTGTATGTATTGAGGTTGGAACTGGGGTGGCGGTAATAACATTAAATTATTTTTTCTATCTTGTTCAAATTTTACATCCTCTATAAGTTTTTGCTCTCTGTTCGCCTCCCTTATTAATTCTTCTTGTCTTTCCTTCATTTCCGCATTCTCCTTCCTCTCCATTCTTTTCTTCTCATCTTCCGCCCGTTCTCTTAACTTCTTTTCCTTTTCCTCCTGCTCGTGTATTAGTTCATATTTTTTTCAGCAGGTTGTTTTGTATCTGGTTGCGGTTCTCGTGTTCAAGGCGATTGAATTCGGACTTGAACAATTCGCTCTTTTGTCTTTCGTGTTTTCTTCGTTTTATTGTCCCCTTTCATATATTTCAGAAACAGTTTAACGATTTGAAGTGTTGAAAGGTCATTCGTTTTCTCGCCAAAGTTGAGATATGCTCGTTTGCCTTTTACTTTAATATATGGCCGACCATCTTTGGTTCTGTATATCCTTGGCAGTCGTTGTTTTCGCACACCTCCACGAGTTTTGGTCTTCATATGCAGAGACTTCGCCTCCGCACCTCCGTTTTTGGGGTTCATATATTATTAGTAAAAAAAACAATACAAGATTTAGTTTAATACAGAACCACAATGGAGGGGGTTAACGAAACTTAACGGCTCCTCCTCGTTGCTTGCCGTATCCTTGCTTAGCCGCAGCCTTCGCTACACGGTCCGCATAAGGCACTCCGACATCGCTCAGAAAAGTAGCACCCCTTGAAATCAATTGGTTCTTCTTGATAAACCTATTAGCATCCACTATCGCTTTTCCGACCTTCGCCCAATTCACTTTTCCTCCTGTTTTTTTCTTTTTTCCCTTCTTCTTTCGTCCTCCTGCTTGTGGCATTGAAGGATTGTAGCTGATATTGTATCCCGATGGTTGTGAAATAATCACTGGTGATGTTGGCATCTATATATAGTTCTGAAAAAATAAATAATAATAAAATTACTTTAAACGAATATTGAAATTCTGCCTCAGTTCGTCCGATACCGCATCAACATACAAAAAGTTAAACCGTTCCTTGGTCGCCTCGTGGTATTTTTCAATGAAGTATTCAAGGTCGTAGCCGAGGTCCAGATGTTTATACACGAGTTCCATCTTATCCACACTCTGACCAGGAAAAATAAGGAGGTAGTCCAGCTGTTTAATCGCCTCAGGCTTCATGTCGTTAAGATACTGCGAGCTCATAATCACCTTACTTTTATAATGCCTATTTTTTTTAAGTAGGTCGCTCACAGACTTATCCCTCAACGAGCTACCCAAATCATCTAACACGAAAACAACTTCTGGTGTTATGTATTTGCTCGGTCTTTCTGTTGGTGCTTGTCCCTGCTTCTTCTTTTCTTCTTTACCAAAATAAAGAAACTTCGGCTTCGGTTCTTCTTTCTCGTCTTGAACAATCTCGCCTTCTTCTTGCTCCTCGTCGGGTTTATTGAGCTTGTCCAATTCGTAATCAATCACACTGTATCCATCCGTTTTCAAATATGTGTATATCGCCATTGGGTTTCCCTTCTTCTTGAAGTGCTTAACCATTTCTTTGTAAATGTGGTCCTTGTGTATTGTGCTGGCAATAATAACAATACGGGTCTTTTTGTCTGTCGTTCGTTTCAGGATTTCGAACAGTGCGGTCGTCTTACCACTCTTCTTGCGAGCGAGAAGAAAAATATTGGCATACGGTTCATCAAATAACTTATATCCTTTTGCCAACTTGTCGCCGTCTCCGTTTTGCTTGACTGGTCTAACTCGTACTAATACTATATCATTAATTTTCTCCATAGTTGCTATATTTTCTTCAAGCCAAAAATTCTAAACAAATAACAATTCTTCCAGCTAGTTGGTCAGTCTCAATACTGCCATTGTCCGTTTTAAGCACTCTAAAACTATATTGTCCGTCGGTCCAATTAATAATCCCCAAGTTGTAGCTAAGATCGGAAATGTTTGCGGTGTTGCTATCAGCGAATGTGCCAATGATTCCAATTCGGTCCATATGAAGAATTTTTGTTTTCGTTTCAGTCATATCATTCATATAGTGGATATACTTAACATTCATTCTAGTTGGGGTAAAGTTCAATTTAATGGTTTTGTCAAATGTTTTGCTACCATTAACACCGCCTGGAAAATCATTACTTAGAAAAATAATCTTTTGGAATTTATAGTCTGCCATCCTCCAAGTTTTGATGTCTATATTACTGCTCATAAACTTTTTATTAATTAATATATCTGCTCGGACCGCTTGTGATTTCTATTCGCGGGTTAGTGATAAAAAAATGAAAGTTGTGTTTATTGTATCCAAAAGGGATGTGTGTATAAGCCGATGAGCGATTGGTGTGTTAGTTTTGATGAAGCTAAACCTTTAATTTGCTCAAATGATGCTTCGTGGTATAAAATCTATTCGTTTGAATGTTCACTTCTTTGAACTAGAAGGTGATGGAAGGCATATTTCAATCAATAGTGTTAAAATTCCTACATAAGTGTTGGCTGTCTCGCACGGTAAGTTCTTTTCAGACAGCCTCACGATACAAAGGGTGATTATGGCGATAATGATACCCATTTGAAATAAGTATTTAATAAGTCGGCTGTCAGTTTTTCGCTTTGTCAAACAGCAATCCCAGCTGTCCTCGTATTTGTGGTCTAATTTTTTTTCTTCCTGCTTAATTTGGACATCTAGCACACGGTTCTTCAACTCTGTTGTGAGGTCTTCCGTCTCTATGATTGGTGGTGGCGGATGTAATCTAGGCGGCATTTGGGAATACTTCCGTTCTTAGTTCTGCTAATTGGTTGGTTTGGTCTTGTAATATATTAAGTAAAGTTTTATTTTCTTTTTCTAAATTAATCACTTTTTCCGCCATGTGTTGAAAAGCACTGACTAATATTGGTATAAAACTTGTATATGTTATACCTTCATAATTTCCTTTTCCATCATCTGCTTTTATTCCGCTTTCGGATACAAATTCTGGAAATACTTTTTTAACTTCATCTGCTATAAATCCGTGGGTCTTTTTCTCTCGCTTTTCATCTGATTTCAAATAATATGAACAGCAGTTTATTTTCATAAGTTTATCGCAACAATCCATGCAGTCTAGTGTTTTAATATCTAATTTTAATCTCCTGTCTGAACCGACGGACCATGAAGTTGCTCCCGCAGCCAAAAACACATAACCTGTATTATTTTCACCATTTGACAAATGAAGTTGACCAAGCATGTAATAATCCACCTGTATTCATTACCACCGCATAACCAGAAGAATCTCCTGCTTTCATAAATATTTGGGGGTTGGTTGTATTTGATGGTCTTTTTCTTAATGTTAAAAATCCGCTGGATGCTGTCGTCATGCTTGTATCACTCTGAGCATAGATTACACCAGTCCCCCTCGCATAAAAATTTAAGTCCTGATTAGTACTGCTTCCCGTAGCATATATTGAATTATAACCAAAACCAACTCCCTGTGTCCCGTTGCTGTGTCTGAATTCAACACCAGCAGAAGATGCTCCAAGATTGGCTGTGACATATAACCCGACTGGTGTAGCATGAGACCCACTTCTTGCTTCCCCGCGTATGTCGACTGTGCTATTAACAACAGATATCCCAGCATTTGCCGTTATTAATCCACTCGCGGTTGCCGTTGTTGTTGATATACCCTCACTAGCCGTTATTAATCCACTCGCGGTTGCCGTTGTTGTTGATATACCCGCACTAGCCGTTATTAATCCTTTTGTTCATAAAGTTCCGTTTGCCCCATTCAACGACATCAACAATTGCTCTGCTGAATTTTCCCACACAAAACCATCCGACGAAGCATTACCACTCCTAAATCTTACAGCAAAGCCTGAAATATCGTTGCCCGCAATCGCAGACCCTCCAGATAGACTTTTACCTGCCCCTGGTTGAGTCATATAAATACCCCATCCTGAGTTGTCTGTATCCCACAGAAATATACCTTGCCGATTTCCTCCATATACTTTATTTTGAATAGATAACTTACAACCGCTATCTGCCGTTATTAATCCACTCGCCGTTAGTGTCGTCGTTGATATACCCGCGGTTAAAGTAATTGTTGTTCCCGTTATTGTTCCAGCACTTGTCATGTTGTTTGAATTCATATCCAAAGCACCATAAAACCGCATACCCCCAGCATTGTTAAAACGGACAATGTCAGACGAAGTACTTTTATTATCCAAAAGTTTTGAAATATAAAGACCTGCTCCTTTTGCATCAAATGCTACATTCGTAAATACATAACCTCGTTGATTCGCGGTTCCGCTTGAAGCAGTATTTAGAGTACATAAGAATGACTGATAATCTCCTGTTGTCTGTGAAAAGAATATATCTCCTCCATTTTGGTTTAATATCCTCGCCCCATTATATGTTATATTTCCGCCATTAGTGATAGTTTGATTATTAAAATCTGCATTGTTCGTTAAAGTTAGATATTTTATCACAGTGCTCGCACCATTAAATGTTTTACTTCCTGTTATGGTTTGGTCTGTTGATAGTTTTACATTTTGCCCGTCCAATGTGTCAGCATACCCTTTTGTAGCTCCGTCCGTCGCTAATGTCGGAGTTCCAAGGTTGGCTATTTTGCTACTATTACAATCTAGCCCCGAAGCATTTACCCAACCGACGATTGCCCCATCAATAATAAAACTGATTTTTTTGGCATTTATTTCAAAGTTATAATTTACGCCCGTGCCCATATCAAGGCATCCGATAGTTCCTATATTGGGGAGTTACAACCACGAATGTTCCTTTTGTTGTCGCATTCGTTGAATTTCCAGTTATTTCAAGGGCACTGCTAAATGTCTTAATTCCTGCTATGGATTGGTTTCCTGAGGTTTTAACTGCCGAACTATCAAGGACAGAAACATCCACACCATCAACAAGATTCACATTTGTTATACTTTGGTTTCCCATATTTAGTCCTCCCGTCATACTAGCGCCGTCTAATCTAAGAAAGGGTGATGCCACATTTCGCCATTGTCCTGTGCTATAAATGAGTAGTTGATTATCTGTTGCTGTTGTTATAATCACATCGCTATGTGTATCAATACTTCCACTCGCCGACACTTTCGCCGTGTTCGTATCGTGCTCTGATAACCAAGTTGTGATAGACCTGCCATTTAGTTGATTTACATTGGTTATGCTTTGGCTTTTCATATCAAGACCCGCACTCGCATTTATTATACTGCTAAATGTTTTAATTCCCGCTATGGTTTGGTCTCCTGTTAGTGTGACCACCGACCCATCAACCGCGAGATTAGCGAGATTAATTCCATTATATGTAGAAGCCCCTGAAATAGCAAAACCATTCATATTTAGTGTCCCCGTCATACTAGCAGTGCCGTCTAATCTAAGAAAGGGTGGTGTGGTGTTTCTCCATTGCCCCGTGCTATACATAATCAGTTGATTATCTGCTGGAAAACCTGTTATTGACACATCGCTATGTGAGTCTATACTTCCACTCGCTGACACTTTATTATTATTATCTTGGTGTTCAAATATCCATTCATCAACATCTTTGGTATTTTGTAAATTAACTCCTGTTATATTCTTCCTTCCCATACTAATGTTGCCTGTTTCATCAACATTTATCGGAAATGTTTTATTTACCCAGTTTATTGAATTATATGTTAGATAACTATTCATCGCCACTGGTGCTGTAATGACTACATCAGAGAATGTGTCAATTGAACCGAGGGCTGTATTCTTCCATTTGCATTCTACATCGTTGTAAGTTAAGTATTGCCCGCTCGCTTGTGCGAATATGCTTGTGTCTATGAGATTGTATAAACTGGTTTGGTGCGGATTGGAAGTATTAGAGCGGTGTTGAGTTGAAGCTTTAACCTCGTCGTTGTCCCTAACTCGTTGCTCTGTATAGTATAATTTTTTTCCTTCTTTAATGTCTGTCGTTGATTTGGTAGCTAGTCTCGCATCAAATCGGCCGTCAGTGTAATAAAGATTTACGGGGTCAGCATCTTCTGGCACCCTATCTGTGTTTAAGCCGATAATATTAGTGTTCGTTAAATCAAGGTTAAGTATGTTCAGACTATCAACTGCCAGCTCATTAAGGCCTAATAAACTTTTGTATTGGCTCATTGAACCGCTATATAATTAGTTTATTAATAAAAACTAAATAATATTATTTTGTATATTAATATAATCCAGTCATAAAATGCCAAGAGGTAATAGAGAGGTCGCGATGAAGAATCTTGAAAAGGGTTGGGAGGCTAAGAAGCAACAGGCTAAGCAGAGAAAGATTGAGAGGGCGAGGGAATTACTAGCGGAGGAAGAGGCTAAGAATGTGAAAGAAATGACCAATGACGAAAAGATGGACCACATTACTAAGAAACAGTTGGCGAAAGATATGATTGATGGGCGGGATGGTGAGATAAGTGAGGAAAGCAGCTCGGATGAAGAGGTTGAACACGACTTTGTTGATATCGTCGCCCAACGGGTTGCTGGTATGAAACTTAAAGCCAAACAGAAGAAGGTGAAGAAAGTGGTAAAAAAGAAAGTGGAAGAAGATAGCGAGGATAGCGAATCTGAGGAAGAAGAAGAAGAGCCCACGCCTAAGAAAGGATGTAAGAAGACTGGCCGTGTTAATGTCAATGTTTATGCGGGACAACCAGAGAAGTCAAAAAAAGAAAACAATGATGTTTCAAAGATATTTTTAAAGTTCTAATATAGTGTATGAGTGAAATTAAGAATTTACCACTTGATGTTCGTTTACACATTATGGACTACCTATATAATCATCGTATGTATGACTTCACTAGTTGCTATGTGTGTGGATTAACTCTGTGTTTAGCGAACCGACAGATTACAGCAATTGATAATACATTTGACCGATTTTATACCTATGAGTTTTGTTCTAATTATTGTTTTGAACTAGAAAAAAAAGAAAGAGCAATATATAAGGATACAGCATTAGGTGTTATTAAGTATTAATTTGTGTTCGTCTATTCTTTTTTTCGCTGTTTCAAATATGTTTTTATCTTTCTCAATACCTATAAACCGCCGTTTAGTATTAATACAAGCTATGCCAGTCGTCCCGCTTCCCATCGTAAAGTCTAACACTAAGTCGCATTCGTTTGAATATGATTTAATTAACCATTCACATAGTTCAACTGGTTTCTGTGTGGGGTGAATGGATTTGGGTGGATTGTTGAATTTCAAGATTGAATGAGGAAAGCGGTCGCCTTTATTATCAATTGATGGATTATACACTTGTTCTCCATACACAATTTGGGAGAATGTTTCCCTTTTTAATGTATGGTTTCCCTTTGTCTTCTGTGTGTTGTATGTTAATTTTTCTTCTTTCGGTCTGCTCGGCTCATTAAACACATAAATCATTTCGTGTTTTCTTAGAGGCATCTTATTAGCTGATAAGAAACCAGCATTCCTGCTCTTCTCCCATATGAGGTCATAACGAAACCACTTCTCATTAGATTGAATAAGTTTGTAGCCAAATTTAGTAGTTGTAAAGAAAACATATACACAGTTCCGCTTACACACTTTTTTTAAGTTCTACCCACATTTGCTTTAAGTCTATGGCACTATCCCATTCACAAGCGGTCTGCCCATATGGTAAATCAACCACAACTAAATTCACTTTGTCTTCTATCTTTGGTATAAGGTCAAGACAATCCGCATTGAAAAGTTTTATATCCATAGTTATATAAGATGGAGGAAAAAAATAATGAAGAAATAAAGGAACAACAAGCACTTGAAATTCATTACCAAAAAAGATTACCAACCGATAAATGGAATGCGATATGGTCGGACAAACCACTCAAACAAGTGTTTGTAGATTTGGCGGATATGTCAAAACTTAAAGACAAGAAAGGAAATAAAGGCTATGCCTGGATGTTGTTTTGGACTGACACTCACAGCCGATTTTTAATAATTAAACCACTTAAAAACAAAACGGCGAAAGAAGTTTATTTGGCTTTAAAATCAATACCTTACACACCAGAGAGCATTACAACCGATAGCGGAAGTGAATAGAAAGGAATGGTTAAGGATTATTTCAGAGAGAGTAATATTGACAATCGGACGGTTGAAGTTGGTGACCATCGGGCTCTTGCGATTGTGGACAGTGTTATTAGAACTATTAGAAGGTGGCTTGACATTTTATTTTAAACTAATTGCAATTTTGATTGGCTTTCTTGGATTGATGATATGGTGGATGCTTATAATATGCGGTTTCATAGAACAATTCAAGCTAGGCCGATTGATGTATTTAAGGGGGTAAATAAAAATAACAACGAATTCAGCGGGATGGCTTAGTGGACGAATTTGAAAAAGGAGATAGAGTGTGAAAGGAATTGAAAAGGAATTTATTTTCAAAAGGAGGCAGACAATACAGTAAGCAGATTTACACCGTAGTGGGCGGTTCCGGTTTCAAATTAATTCTCAATTCAGACGAGCTAGTCAGTCCTAGGGAATTATTAAAGACCAAATTTGACAAACCAGCCGAAGAAAAACAAATTCATGAACAAGTCAAAGAAATAACAAAACAAAAGAAAACAAAGGAATTATTAAACAGGGAAGACATACAACCGGAGAATATCAGGACTAGCAAGAGAGAAAGAAAAGCAAAAGTAATACTAGATTTGTGAGTGAATAGATTTTATTACCAATACATTGGAATAATCCACTTGATTAGTACCGCCCTTTCCTGTAATTTTCTGTGAATTGCGGTCAATGACTTAAATATTATCAACTCATCAGGACCGCCAACTGACACAAGAAACAATTGCTCATTCTTCTGCTTTTTGATAGTGTCATCCACACGAGCCCAAGCGAAATAATATTCACTCTTCTTTTCATCTTTGTTATCTTCAAAGAAGTTACGAGCATAAGCTTTCATAACATAGTCTCTGACTTTTTTCTGGCTATGATGAATTCAGCAGGAAGTTGAACAATCCTCTTGTTCTCAACATTTTCATGAATTTCTTCAAGTGTCTTCCAACCAGCTGGTGGTGCTGGGGCGACTGGGCCAGGGGCGACAGGTTCATGTGCGACAAGTTCAGGGTCGGCTGGGGCGAACTGAACTCCTTCCAGTGCTGTTGCTAAATCATCCATTTTACACAAAAATAAAGAATAAATTTCTTTGTACGATGGGGGGCTTTCGCCCGATTTTTTTTAGATAAAATATTACACACTATTTGTATAGCACTATGTGCCAAAGGGCGAAGTGGGTGAGCTACTATTTACACTTCTTCTCTAACACATTTATTCATGTTAGCATCACCATTCGTTTTCATCATAATATGTAAATCATAATCAGAATATTTTATATAAGATTGATTAAAACTCAACCACTCATCTACTATCCCCATTCTTATTTTATCAATAACTTCTCTTTGATACTCATATCTATGTTCCTTTTTCCAGGCATTAAACAATTTTAGTTCTTTATTTGTTCTTATTATGTCATTTTTTCTTTATAAATTGACCATCCTATCTTCTTCCACATATAAACTTTCTTGTTCCATCTTCCTGATAACTTTCATAACAGCCTCTAACTTCACTCTCTCTTCATTTCTTTTTCTTATTAAGAGGTCTATTTCTTTATTCAACTTATTTATTTTTCTTCGGAAGATATTTTTG
>WBZZ01002088.1:482500-490000 GCA_019918135.1 Paulinella micropora
ATTGGTTTGGTATGCGCGCGGTAATGTGTTTTTGCAATTATTCTGATTATTTTTTGTATTTTTATGAGTGGTTGTATATATTTCTTTTTGTTGTCATGTGTCCCCCAGATCGAGATGTTTTGTATGAGGTGTGGGTATATGTGTGTGGTTGTTTCTTAGCATATAGTAATGAGTTGATTGTGGGTTGGAGTTTGCTTTTGCGGATTATGTTGTTGATGTGTTTGTCATATTTAAGGTTATGTTGTAGTGCTATGCCCAGGAGTGTTGCTTTTTGGCATTGCTCGAGGGTGTGGTTGTTTATTGTTCGTGATATCTTGTTTTGTTTTATGGAAAATTGTGTATTTGGGTTGGATACTAGCTTATTAGAGTGGAAGTAGTTTATTAACTTTGTTATTCTGTTTGTGTTTTTTGTAGGTCTGTAGGAGTTTTGGCTGTTATTGTAAGTGTTGTGTTGCCCGCATATGTATATACTGTTCTTTGTTGTATAATGGAACCAAAAGCGATCCAACAGAAAGAGAAAAAAGGAAAACCTGAATCAAAAACAAGTGACAAGACTGGCTCAAACAAGAACAAGACTGGCTCAAACAAGAACAAGACTAACTCCAAAGAAGCTGTAGAGGTAACATCTAACCAAACGTCACAGCGGAGGCAAAAATTGCTTTTTGTTCTGATTTTCAATATTTCTTTCGCCTCAGACCTTTTGTGTGTGCCAACCTAATTTTTTCATGCATACATTCATTATATACATGTAAACGTATGCGTACATGCACGGTTAAGCATGCGCCACTACATGCATGCATATCTACCTATCTACCTATCTACCTACCTACCTACCTCGCTACCTACCTACCTAACTCCCTACCTACTTACCTTACACACGTTACATTGTTTGTTTGTTTGTTTGTTTGTTTGTTTGTTTGTTATGTAGGCACATAATATCTGTACACACGCTTACATACACTTATAACATGCATGCACAAAAGCTGGTTCGCGCGCCGCGATATGCACAGTGCACACGGTTCTCATGTTATGCACAGAAGGTCCCGGTGGGGTGTAAGGTGGTACTGCAGGGTCTGAAGCAGGAGCAGTTCAACGGGCAGGACGCGCTTGTAGCGGGCCTGGACGCCAGGGCGCAGCGAGTAGTGGTGGTGCTGCCTGATCTGAAAGCCATCAAAGTTCGACCTGAGAACCTGCGCCTGGTATGTACACGCCGCTGTGAACGTGCATGTAAGCGCACAAACGTTTTTCATATACGATCCGAGTAATTTTCTTAACGCTTTCTTAAGCACCTATTTGTGGATTGCTGAACTAAAGGACTGCATCTGTTGTTGAGATGTCATTGAATGTCGATTGCTGACTAAACAATGAATCTCATGTTGATTTGAATATCTACCAGGCGAAACCGAAGCGGCAGCCCGCACAGGACGCGCATGCCGGTCCGCCGTCCAAGAAAGCGCGCACCGCACACGTGACGGTAACCCACCAGTACACCACCTACCTGGCGCCGCATGCCTTAACAAAATGGAACTGGTTGTATAGATGGACGACTTGACAGAAAATGCGGCGAAGTTGGGTGAGTTCACAAATGCCGCGGAGGAGCTGTTGATGGGCATGCAGGTCAGCGGTATACCCAAGGCACATACGCGAGAGAGAGAGAGAGAGAAGGGGGATTTCCCGGGGGGGGGGGGGGGGGCAGAGAGGAGAGAGTTATATATATATATATATAATGTATATATTTATATATATATATTTACACGCACGCACACATACATGCATACACACATACATGCATACACACATACATGCATACACACATACATGCATACACACATACATGCATACACACATACATGCATACACACACACATACATACATACATACATACATACATACGTGCATACGTGCATACATACATACATACACATACATACATGCATACATGCATACATACATACATACATACGTACATACGTACATACATACATAACATAAGTAACATAACGTAACATAACGTAACATAACATAACATGACATAACATAACATAACATAACATAACATAACATACATACATACATACATACATACATACATACATAACATAAGTACATAACATAACATAACATAACATAAACATAAACATAACATAACATAACAGACATAACATACATAACATACATGACATAACAAACATGACAGACATGACAAACATAACATACATAATAGACATAACAAACATAACATACATAACAGACATAACAGACATGACAAACATAACATATAGAACATATAGAACATACATAACATACATAACATACATACATACATACATACATACACACACACACACACACACACGGCGTTATACATACAAATATTCACCCATCAGAGACACATATGTACATCTATGCGCATGACCTAGTAATGTCATAATATATGCTTAACATACATTTTTGTCTTGAGACCCGTACTCTAGTAATCTGATCGATGTCGATATCGACGTGTATATTTTTGCCTGCAGTGCCTTGGTGATATCTTCCCGCAGCCGCAGTGGAGTTGCAGCATGGAGCAGCACGTGGCGCCGCCGCCACGCCAGCAGGGCGTCAAGCCACAGGTCGCGCTGCCTGCTCGCCCGGTGCACCGCGTGCAGTGCTGCGAGTGCGGCGCGCAGCCTATCGTGCTATCGTGGGTACTCGCTACCGCTGCGTAGCCTGCCCCGACACCGACCTGTGCGAGCGCTGCGAAGCGGCCGACCGGCACCCGCAGCAGCACCCTCTGCTCAAGATGCAAGAGCCCGCCGCAGTGTCTTCAGGCCGCGCAGGCGAAGGCGTCCACTTGGGAGTGTCGTGCTCAAGCTGCGGTCTTGGTCCGATCGTGGGCGCGCGTTTCGTGTGCACTGTCTGCAGGGATCTCAACCTCTGCGGCCAGTGCGAGCAAGACGGCAACCACCCCGCCAGCCACCATTTGTGCAAGCTCAAGACGCCTGTTCAGCAGCCCGCAACAGCCACGCGCGCGTTTGCGAGCGCACGCGATGGCCGAGAAGCCATCAGACTGCCTTGCGGCAGGGGCGGGCCCCTCCTGCTGCCTGACTCCTTGAACCTGGCCCAATCGAAGCGCGCGGACCCCTGGCACCTGCAGGCAACGGAATATGACCGGTACGAAAAGATACATGCATACATACACGCATACATACATACATATATACATACATAATACATACATACATACATACATACGTACGTACGTACGTACGTACGTACATACATACATACATACATACACATATACATGCATGCATGCATGCATATGCATACATGCATGCATGCATATGCATACATGCATGCATACATGCATGCATACATACATGCATACATACATGCATACGCATACATACATGCATACATACATACGCATACATACGCATGCATACATACCTACATACATACCTACATACATACATACATGCATACATACATGCATACATACATGCATACATACATGCATACATACATGCATACATACATGCATACATACATGCATACATACATGCATACAGACATGCATACAGACAAGACAGACATAGATACATATATACAACATAAATACGTACATAGATACATGCATTGATACATATATTGATACATACATATGTACATACATAGGTACATACATAGGTATATACATGTATACATACATAGATACATACATAGACATATACATATACATAGATATATACATAGACACATACATTGATACATACATTGATACATACATTGATACATACATTGATACATACATTGATACATACATTGATACATACATTGATACATGCATAGATACATGCATAGATACATGCATAGATACATGCATAGATACATGCATAGAGACATACATAGATATACATAGATATACATACATAGATATACATACATAGATATACATACATGGGATATACATAGACATATACATATACATAGATATATACATAGATACATACATTGATACATACATTGATACATACATTGATACATACATTGATACATGCATAGATACATGCATAGATACATACATTGATACATGCATAGATACATGCCTAATACATGCATAGATACATGCATAGATACATGCATAGATACATGCATAGAGACATACATTGATATACATGCATAGATATACATACATAGATATACATACATAGATATACATCCATACATATACATACATACATATACATAACATGGATATACATACATAGATATACATACATGGATATACATACATAGATATACATACATAGATATACATACGTGAATATACATACATGGATATACACATGGATATACATAATACATGGATATACATAATATATAGATATACATAAGACATAGATATACATAATACATAGATATACATAATACATAGATATACATAATACATAGATATACATAATACATAGATATACATACTACATAGATATACATAATACATAGATATACATAATACATAGATATACATAATACATAGATATACATAATACATAGATATACATAATACATAGATATACATACATAGATACACATACATAGATACAACATACATAGATACACATACATAGATATACATACATAGATATACATACATAGATATACATACATAGATATACATACATAGATATACATACATAGATATACATACATAGATACATACATAGATACATACATAGATACAACATACATAGATACAACATACATAGATACAACATACATAGATACAACATACATAGATACAACATACATAGATACAACATACATAGATACAACATACATAGATACAACATACATAGATACAACATACATAGATACAACATACATAGATACAACATACATAGATACAACATACATAGATACAACATACATAGATACAACATACATAGATACAACATACATAGATACAACATACATAGATACAACATACATAGATACAACATACATAGATGCGTACATAGATGCGTACATAGATGCATACATAAATGTATACATAGATGCGTACATAGATGCATACATAGATGCATACATAGATGCACACATAGATGCATACATAGATGCATACATAGATGTATCTATGCATAGATACATCTATGCATAGATGCATATCTATGCATAGATGCATCTATACATAGATGCATACATGCATACATACATAGGTACATACATAGGTACATACCTCTATGCATCTATGCATAGATGCATCTATACATAGATGCATACATGCATCTATACATAGGTGCATACATGCATACATACATAGGTACATACCTAGGTACATACATAGGTACAAGCATACATTACATGCATACATTACATGCATACACTGACATGTACATGCACTGACATGTACATACACTGACATGCATACACTGACATGTACATACACTGACATGTACATACACTGACATGTACATACACTGACATGTACACACACTGACATGCATACAGTTACAGTTACATGCATACGCTTACATGCATACGCTTACATGCATACGCTTGCATGCACACACTTGCATGAATGCACAAACACTTACATACATGTGCATACACTTACATACACGTACATACACTTACATGTACATACACTTATACGTACATACACTTATACGTACATACACTTACATGTACATACACTTACATGTACATCCAGGACAGGGTACATACAGGACATACATGACATGACATACATGAGATAACAGATATCATGAGAGAGATACATACATAATATACGTACATACAAATACATACATGCATACATGCATACATTTTACATACATACATACATACATGCATGCATACATGTTTCATATACATACATATATACATACATATATACATACATATATACATACATACAGACATACAGACATACATACATACATACATACATACACACGCACATACATACATACACACATACATACATACATACATGCATACATACATACATGCATACATGCATACATACATACATACATACATACATACATACATACATACATACAAGCAAGCATGCATGCATGCATGCATACATACATTCATACATACATTCATACATACGTACATACATACATACATACACATGCATGCGATAGTCATTACGTGCATAGGGACCACGCGCTGGTGTTGGGCTGCACCGACTACGTTCTGCCGCGCGACCGACCTGCCGCGCCTCGCCGCCCTCCTCCTTTCGCCTTTCATCATCGCCACAGCCGCCTACAGCAGCCACTGCTCTCTTTTCCATACTATGGGGAGCAATACTCACAAAAAACGCCAGCAGGAGATCTACCGCGGCACTATTCTAGGGCCTGTGCGGAATGCGACTACTACCGCGGCCATGGCCACCCACACGCTGCAGCATACTGATACCACCATCTCCCGCTACAGCAATGTCATCTACTGCCAAACAGCGAACTGAAGCAGGACAGCCGTACCGATAGATGTAAAACTTTGCAAATGGGTACTGGTAAGCTTTTATGCCGGCCCACCCGGTATATAATGGCATTACTCTATGTTCCGGTCTGTCGGTTATCCTTGGCTTGGAGAGTACGGAGTCCCTTCTACGTTAGGTATTCCTCATTCTACAAGTCGTTAGATAGTTGTTATATTATTAAATATTGAGTCACTGTAACACTTTGACATCTTGACATGCTTCATCTAATGATATGGTAGAAAGAAAAAATGCATTTACAAGCATGTTCAGGTTGGCTTGTGAGCTTTCAGGACAGATTCTCCTCCGCATCCTTGCCGCGCCTCCTTGCCCTCTTTCCACTTATACTCCTTATTCCTCTTCTCTTGTTAACTTTTATTCAAGTTTCAATTACCAGTCACTGCCACTTTTTACATGTCTACCATGGTAGATATACGTTTCAAATCCGCCTCAGCCTCCCTAGAATTTATAATTGAATCTTTCTAGTATCAAGTTGCAAGTTTCTTTTCTGTTACTTTTGCCTCTTTTGGGTATAACAGATTGGGGCGCAGTGACTCGTTTGCTGCCGTGCTCACTTCCGCCGGCAGCGCCATATTTGCGTATGAGGCCCGCTGCGCAGGGAATTTCCTGGCTTGAATCATTACTGAGTCTACAAACTTGAAAGAGAGCCTGGGAAACCAGTATTAATCATATTGCTGTTGACATTCAAGACAACAACAAAAATTAGTTTTTCATTTTTGTGTCAGATTTTCATGTGTGTGACAGTTTTTCATTTTTGTGACAAAAATTCAAATTTTCAAATTTAACGGTAACATTTCGCGAAAATTTACGATATTTTGCGGACGAATATAGCCGTTAATCATAAGTTGAAAAATTCAAATTTTCACCGGGCCAAAATCAAAATTCCAACCAAAACTGAAATTCCAACCAAAACAGAAAAATCAATTTTTTTTGTTGTCTTGAATGTCAACAGCAATATCATGATGGGAAAAATTAAAAGAGCCAGTGAGACTGTCAGAGCGAA
>WBZZ01002088.1:500000-514283 GCA_019918135.1 Paulinella micropora
AGAAAAAAAAAAAAAAAAAAAAAAAAAAAAAAAAAAAAAAAAAAAGTTTGTGTAAGCAAACAGAGTATACCTCAGCACTTTTGTGTCTCGAGGCACTGTAATAAAGGCGATCATTGCCTTGCACCAAGTGAAGACAAAAATGACTTGCAGCTTTTTTTTAAAAAAAATATATATATATTATCAAACAATTACTATGCCTCCGTTTGCTTTTTCTTGTCAGACACCTTAAAATTTGGCTCCGCTTGACCGGTAAAAGCGTGAAGATTGTCGTCAGCCGTGAAAGAAAATGGAAGTGTTTTTGATCACAGACAAGCCGGCCCTGCCTCTGAAATCAAGGCATCTCAGCCTGCTCATTCTCGCAAACGCAAAAATTTGAAGAAATTTTGTGCGCTTTGAAATTCGAGCGGGACCAGATTCACCAGATTTGCCTTTTCCACAAAAGTCTGCCTCCTCAGCTACCAAAGACCGCCATGCTCTCTCTTCTGATGTCCACATGCCCCTCCTCTGCGCCGTTCTTCGGCTTCATGGGCATCACGTCTGCCCTGGTCTTCTCCAGTAAGTCCAATTGCCTTCGCAAACTGCGAAACACTAGATGTCGTCCATTCGCGCAATTTTCATGCTTCACCATGCTGGCATTTTGCGTGTGCGCTTACACACTTCAGTTCGCCCGTCCGTCTGTCCTTGCTTCAACTAGCTTCATCTTGGTGGTGTTTTTCTTTTTTTGCGTTCCCTGCTTTGTATTGAGTTCTTCGCACTTTGCACGTCCCCTTGCCTGCACACCATCTGCTTCCGCTTCACCTATATCTCGTCTCGCTGAGGTTCCCGCTTTTTGCTTGCAGCGGCTTGATGTTGACCACATTTCGCCTGGAGTGGTTGACGGTTTAATATGTGTCGTAATTTGCCTGTTTTTTCAGACCTCGGCGCTGCCTATGGTACCGCTAAGTCTTCGGTCGGTATCGCTTCTATGGGTGTCATGAACGCAGACTCGGTCAGTCTTGTCCAAAGCTTTGCATGTTTTTATTTTCTTTGATATTATGTTTTGCTCAAGCATTTTGACCTTTTAACCTGCGAAAGCAAAGAAACCAAAATTTGCCATCGCAAACCAACCTCTGCTTCAAAATGAAAGTTTTTTTTTTCTTTTTTTTTTAATAATAATTTTCCAAGCACATTTTCGCTCAAGCCGTAGTGGTGTTTGTCCAGGCCAACCACACTGATCAAATCATCTAAAACACAAAGCAAAGTGCATTGTGTATGAGAAGTGGTTTGGAAGGAAGCGGCCCTGTCTTCGAGGCATAGACTGAGTGTTGCTTGTAGGTGATGAAAAACATTCTTCCAGTTATCATGGCTGGTATCTTGGGTATCTACGGGCTGATTATTGGTGTCATTCTTAACAACAACGTTGTTGGCGAGAACTACTCTAGCTTCAACGGTACAGATGATGCGCATCCTGATCTTCCAATGTGTTCTGAAAATCGTCTCAGCAAATTTCTCTTTTTAGGTTATGCTCACCTTGCTGCTGGTCTCTCTACTGGTCTCTCTTCTTTGGCTTCCGGTTTGGCTATTGGTGTGGTTGGTGATTCTGGTGTGCGTGCCAACGGTCAACAACCGAAGCTCTACGTGCCCATGGTGCTGATTCTGATTTTCGGAGAAGCTCTTGGTAATCAACGCTGATACTTGTCTGTCGCTACCTCTATCTTGGAGTTTGTACGTATCTTTTGTTTTTACCTGCAGGTCTGTACGGTCTGATCGTGGGTATCGTGCTGTCCCAGAAGGTTGCGGACTGCCCCTCCGAGGGTGCGTAAACGCATCTCCGTTCAGATTTCGGGATTCCGACCTGTTTGATGCACTTCAAACCTTCCATCCTTAGCTGCCATCTCTTTCCGCAGGAATTTTCCTGTTTTCTAACTGTTCTGGCGAAGGTGGTAACCAAATATATGCGACCATTCCTTAGACCAAACAGAACAGAGGAGCAACGAACAGAGAAATCCCTCGGCGACCTGGAATTGGTTAAGGACCTTTTATTTATCAATGAAAGATGCCGACTCGACTGAACGAAAAAGTCCCCGCTCTTTTAGCAGCACTGAGCTGGTAGTTTCATTATTGGTAAATAGTCATGCTTGACAGTAACGTGTAATTGCTGTCATGCGGTGAAGACCGGTGAACCGATCTTTCATTCACGGTCCCTGGTGTCGCCTCTCTGCCCTGGCGATTTATTAATATTGTTGGGTAAATTATATTGTTTCAGAATTTTTGACTTTCGTGAATCTTGTTACTATTAATATCATTAAGTTTTATCTATGTCCCTTGCTTCATCTAGATAGGCACTGGACGAGGTCGGAATTGACACTTAGAGATATTCAGTGTTAGTCTTGACCAACACCCTGCGATGAAATTACCAACCTGCATTCCCTTAAATATACACACGCCTGTCGTTTGACCTAAAAATATTGTATTATACCCAACGATAGCTAAATGGAAGAGTAAGTCGGTAATAAGCCCGAACTCAGTCCTCAAAAAGAGAATGATGTCTAGTTATATTAGCCAAGTGACGCAAAGATAAACAGCTGCGAAAAGATCAAATTAGCATTTCAGACGTGTCCGGCTAGAGGAAATCTATAAATAAGTTTTTACCTGACAATGCGGGGGGTGATCCACAGAACTTGAAGTTTTGTATGGCGGAACTTCGTTTCCGACATCATGGTTCACCTGATTTCTTCTCTGGCTAAGATTCGTTTAGAGTTATGTATGAAGATACATCAACTCACGAATTAGCAGTTATAAAACAACAGTTATACTTGCCACGCTACCAATCGTATATATACTCTAG
Source organism: Paulinella micropora (assembly GCA_019918135.1). NCBI lineage: Eukaryota > Cercozoa > Imbricatea > Euglyphida > Paulinellidae > Paulinella > Paulinella micropora. Next base: position 502,828 of record WBZZ01002088.1, read on the forward strand.
CACATTCAGAACATATTAATCGTTAACCGGTTTGCAACTTTTGGGGATCTAAATTCACGTTTAGGGATCCGACCTGATTTTAAGTTTTTTAATTCCTATTTGTGGGTTTTGACAGTCATATTATTAAATTTAATTGAATTAAACCCGGTGGAAGCTAATTGTGTAAAAAAACCTTTCTTTGATAACTTGTAAAACCTTGACAATCACTGTCACAACGGCTGCCTCTTACATTTCCCAGATGTAACGAAATGTTGACTGTGTGCCACGGAAAACATTCTCCAGTTCGGCAAAAAAATAGTGACAATCGCTGCAATAAGCACTTGTACGCTTGCTGATTCCATTACTAGCACACACCGCACAACAAACCTAGTTCTGCTTACCCGCGCCGCGCTTACCATCACTCGCATCGTTTGTAAGACTTACCAAATGGCCAGTGCATATCACATGCTTGCCCCTCACTGCGCTCCTAGAACCTCCCAAAAGCCCCGCATATGTAATGCCCCCAACGATAGCTCGTAAAAAGTCAGTAATACAACCAAACACAGTCCTCAAGAATGAGAATGATGTCTCGTTATATTGTCTAAGTCCCTGGTCCTGGTTACCAATTGGTAACGATATTAAATTACTTTCTGTCACCGGAAAATAATTAATTTTTATTTTTGTATTAAAATTTTCATTTTATATTATCAACTTGGGCCTTACGGTCAGAAAAATTTATTCGAAAAGTCACGAACAGCTTTTGTTCCTCCTCTGACCTCTGCACGTCCTACAGAACAACATAATGCTGTACCAATTGGAAATGCAGAAAAAGCTAACCTTACACAAAGCCTTTGTTATGTTTTCTCGGATCTCCATGCTTAAAATGCCAGGCGTGGCACCCTCTGCCTTTGGTGTCACACAACGCCATATGTGGACCGCACGTTTTGCAATAAAAAGATATGAGAATGCTACTGCTGCTACCTTGGACATGTTTGCACACAGTGCAACGCCTACGTTTGGACCTCTGAGTGGCCTGGTGGAAGTTGCTTCCGGATTCCGCTTTGCGTTTCAATGCATCGGCCATATCAACCAAAGGATATTGGGCCAACACCATGTGCGGTTGGTTGGGATCTGGGCCTCGGAGGTTCTCAGACTGCGGGCTCAACATGCTCCAGTCCACATCTGCTGAGATTTTCTTTTTGAGGAGCCCGTCTGCAACCAAATTTTTGAAAAAGGTTGGTCTGGTGGTGCCTTTTGCTCGGAGGTAGGTAGCCTGAGGTGTTCCACTGAACCGAAGGAAGTGCAGGTACGCATTGGTCATTATGAAATCCAATAAAATCAGAAAATCTGCATCCTGCCAGGAACGAACTGAGACATTGAGATTCATGCATCCCGACCCCTGTCGCAAAGAATTGAATCTATCGACTGCGTTGAAACATTCATAATACTTCGCGACGACTTCACACCACGCAACAAAGGTATCATTCTTGCTGAAACGCGCATGTCGTGGTTTACCTGCCAAAGTTGTGCCACACGTAGCGATAATTTGTTGCATATTGTGATCATTTTGGTTCACAGCAAGCAGTACAACCCCATCTTTAACACAGACTGCCGACGCCAAATCACCTTTGTTGTTGCCCCTTGCATTCCACAAAACTCGCTTAGGGAAATTCGCAGTCGCAGTCTTCACCATGCCGATAAAATCGAGGCCTGATGCCTTCAAAGCCATAGCTGTCTTAACACTTGCAAACCATGAATCACCAACAACCAAACGACCTGTGCCGACCCAGGGCTTGACCAAACGTACAGTGGTTGCTGTTGTCACACCCCACATGTCCACTCCTTCCTTAGCTCTGTCACGTTCCTTCCCCTCCACGCATTCCAAGGACACACAGATACGTCACAGGTAGTATGATATTCCCTTCCTAAAGGAATCGGTTTGCGAGGCACGTACACCTGCCCTGGCATGTCCTTACCCGTCCATTGTCCCATACTCTCATCGACTGTCAAGCCAGGACCAGGGATGAAAGCCCAATTGAAACGTTTGTTGGTCTCTTCCATGAAGAACCGAACTGGGGAGAAGGGGTCGTCTTCAACAGAGGCAGGTCCTAGTTTCAGACAGGAAAAAATCTTATCAAAACGATTCAACGACATGAAGTCCCCAAACCCGTCACCTGCCAGACCATCCGAGGCTACCTCATCCCTAGGAGTCCAGTGTGCTTTACGGCAACCCCTATCTGCTATCGACATTTTGACAAGCAGTCCCAAGAATACCGAAAACTCTGCATGATCCATGGGCTTTTTGATCCACGATTCCTGAGACTTTGCCAGCTCGGCGTTAGTAAGCTCTATGGTTCTACTGATTGCTTTCGGTGGCATGAAGTGACAGAAATGTCTACAAGACAAAATGAAGAAAAAAATGGCAAAACCGAAGACATATTCAAAAGAAAAGCAGACAAACACAGAACACAGTGAAAATGAGTGACAAACACAACTCAAAGTGCATGTCTTCGCAACTAGAATTCTCTGGTAACCAACATGTTCACATGCATACAAAACTGGAAACATATACAACAACATATATATTTTGCTTGCTGAGCTGGAAATTGAACAGAATGGTTGTATTGCAGAGAAAAAGGATTACGTACTCCAGAGCAGAAGCTGTGGCAGCGTTCTCCAGCCTCGTTTTGGGTGGGAACAAAGGACGATCGGCGCTCCAATCCACCTTCTGCTCCTTCAAATGCCACGCAAACCCCATCTGATGCAGTTTTTGATTCTCCTGATCCACTTCCTCCTCCGAGTAAGGGCAGGCATTGTACGAATTATGAACCTCCTCCTCTCCTCCCTCATCGTCCAGCAACTCTGGTTCAAGCTCCTGCTGCTCGGATTTTTCTTCCACGTTCCCACCCAGAGCTTCGTCCTCACTCGTCTGTTCGTCGTCAGTAAACTGTACTACTACCTCTTTCAAATCACTATCAATGCAGGCAAAACCATGCACTGTCTGGTCATCCTCAACCCGTAGAATGTTGGACGAAAAGAAATAGTCCTTCTTGTCAAAACGCAAAGTCACAAGAGCCTTGTGATGTTTGGTTTCTTTGTCTTTCAGCTTCCCCACCAGCCTAATGTCATCACAAACACTTTCCCCAAACTTTCGACGTGCCCAAGCCTTCCCTAGCTTCACGCATGGCACCGAAACGCAGCTACCCACCTCCATCTTTTTTCAGAAAATAGCTTCAAAAATGGCAAAAATAAAAAAATAATGTTGCTCAGTCAAGTGGCTTTTTCTTGACTTCTACTCACTATTTTTGGCTGAAAATTCTACGAGTCGCTTGCTACAGTCATTCCGGAGCCCTGAGAGTGCTCAGAAGTAATTTATTGAGCCCAATTTATGAATGAAAATTCTTGAAAAAAAGTTCACGGAAAAAAGTTACCAATTGGTAACAAAAATTACCAATTGGAAACACCAGGGACTTAAACAATATTAGCTCAGTGAAGCCAAAAAGGAAAACGGCAACAGACCAGGAATAAAATGGCATCAGGTCCAATCCGGACAAATAATACTGAAAAACAAGCTGGTGCACCTGTCACCAGGAAAAGGTATTTTTACCGGCTATCCGGGGGGTGATGCCTACAGTACCCCCTCCCGATTTTATGACGGAAATAGCATTTTCGTCATACACCTTCTGATTTCTTTCTGCAAATAGTATGCGCTATGGAGTCATGCCACACAGCGCATCGACCCACGGATAGACGCTAAAAGACGATAAATATATCCTCATACGGCACGTCAAAGCGGATTCTCTAGCCTTTCTTGTAAATTTTGAACTCCTTCCCCTCAATTTCTTTTTTTTCTTTTTTTTTTTTTCGGCAGTATGTCAAGAACAAACGTACAATTAATAAAAAAATACAAGCAACGTGGTGCTGTAGTACGATTCCCCCTTTGATCTCCTTCTTCTTCTTATCATTATCATTATTATTATTATTATTCACAGGGAGATCGTAAGTACATTGTCTTTTTTAATGACATACCCTTGTATAAGGCGGATATCCTATGATATAGTATTAGGGTGCCAGTCCTAATAGCTATATCCGAAGTCGAGGTGTATGTACCCGACCCTGCGATATACCGACACAAGTAGAGATTGACCGTGCTCAGGTACGACAGTATATAATCTATCGTAAAAAATAATTTACTGAAAGTTTCAGAGAACATTTCATTTTCGAGAACATCATCCCAGGACTTGGAAAGGGTCATACCCGGGAACACCATCGCTCAATACACTAGCGATCCCCGTATACGGTGTAGTATCATCGTCGATCGACCTTTCGCACTCGTATGTTGCGATCGAATGCCAAGTTATATCACTGAGCCTTTTTAATATTCATATTGATAACTGATGATGCATGATCAAATCATGATACGCCGTGGGCAATCAATCAGTTTATTTGAGACGCATAAAGACAAATAGTTTCTTTGTCACTGCCTTCGTCGTCTGGCGCGGATTTCTTTGCCTGGTGGAGGACCACCAACAAAAGTCAGATCGAACTTTGACTGTTCGAGAATGTCCCAGATCTTATTAGGGATTCCGCCCAACGATAATTCAAAAGGGACATCAAGCACTCCTCTTGGCAGTGTCTGAATGGTCCACGCAGTGTAATCCTTGTCTCTGGGAGTAATTGTATCATCCCATGTCTCGAGACTTTTTGCGTCTTTATATACTGGCAGATAATGTCTTGCCTTTGGAACCTCAACCGGGTCCATACTTCTCCAGAACTGGAGTATCGGTTGTACTATCTTTGCGGCTGATGATATTTTGAGTGTCCGTGTGACACGCATCTGTCGTGGGACCGCCACGACCCGCATCAAGTATAAGTCTGAGAGAGTGTCATCAGCGACATGTTGTTCCGCTGGTCTCATCAGATAGAAAACATTTTTCACCCATGCGATGGTTGCTATCGCATCGCCTTCCTTCCATCGCTCATGGACAATCTCAACGTTGCCCGCGTTTGGGTCAGTGTCCGTCCCCTCCTCCTCCTGGTGGACGTCCTTTGATCTCATCGACCTCATCGCCTTCCTCGGTTGGTCGTTGATAAGATCATTCCGCGCTCTCCTTAGCTGCGCCTCTGTGATCTTCTCCTTCTTTCCGCTATGCTCTCGCGGAGACTTGGACTGAGTCCCCACCGCGCTTATGCGGTCAGTCTTCTCCTTGCTGTCCACCTCACTCTCCTCCTTCTCAGCTATCGGTGCCCGATAAGCATCGTCTTGGTCTATGCCAGCCTCCTTGTGGATGGGCGGCACCTCTTTGAAATCATCCTTCATCCGTTTTAACGCCTCCTCAACGGATTCATCTTCCAGTAAGAAGGGATCATACTTAATCAGCCTTCTTACATTCACAATTTGCACCTTCCCTCTACCCCTGATCTTGTAATTCAGAGGTCCCGTCTGTTCCATAATCTGATAAGGTCCTTTCCAGTGAGTGAACAGCTTAGAGCTGACTCCCTTCGGGACTTGAGGATGGTACAATAGTACAATATCCCCGACCTGGAACTTGATCTGATCCAAGTGCGCTTGTCGCACCCCTTCAGCATCAGTCTTTCGGCGCTCCGCCTCTCTATGCGCCCTGACTATTTGTTCCGCCTCCATCTTCACTCTAAGTCTCATCCCAAACAACTCATCCGCATCCGCCCAAGTGTCTTTTGGGTGAAGGAGCGAAGTCGGGATATCAGGCTCACGCCCATATACTAACTGATATGGCGAGATTGAGCTCTTCGAGCCTCCTAACGCCGTAGAGGGTAGACAGTTCATTGCAAACGCAAATGATGGTGCTGCCTCGACCCATGCTCTTTGATTCTCCTTCTTCGTGCAATACATCTTTAGCGAGGCTTTGAGGGGTCTGTGTACCCGCTCGATTTTCCCATTTGCTCGCGGGTTATAGGCAGTAACATATTGCCATTTCATCCCGTAATACTTAGATAGTTTGTCGATGACCTCGTTATTAAAGTCCGAGCCTCGATCAGAACATATCTTTCTTGGTACTCCGATCTGTGGGATGATCCTATCGATCAGCTCCTCGGCCGTCGTCTTGCCTGTAACGTCTTTGACAGGGATGATCCACACATAGTTGGTGGCTCTGTCAATAGCCGTGAGGAGGTATTTGTAACCATCCTTCGATTCTGGGAAAGGTCCCACATGATCAATGTGTATAAACTCAAACATCCCCGCATGAAGAGGAAATTCGCCAATCAGGCCGAAATTTGCCTTCAGTGGTGTTTTGTTTATCTTGCACGGGATGCATGCATCCACCGCCTGATCTATCTCCTCCTTCATCTTCTTCCACCAGAATCGCCTCGCTACGAACATATGAGTTCGTTGTCGACCCGGATGCGCCAAAAGTGGGCAATTGTGGGCTGCGACAAATATAAATCGTCTCAGACTCTCCGGTACCCAAAGGGTCCATTTGTCCGGCTGTTACGCATAGCGACCGTGAAGGCCCTTGTACCACAGTAGACCTCTCCATCCCATCTCCTTCATCTGATCTTTGATCGCTTTCGTCATCCGTAGCTCATCCGGGTTCTGATATAACTGTATCAGTTCTTTAAACTCCGGATCTTGAGCCTGTTGTTGCCTCCATGCGGTAGGCGAGGCTATATGGATAGTACCATCTTCTAGCCGTACCCCGATTCTTTCCGGGTCATCGTCTAGGTCACTTCTCCGCTCTTGAGGAGGCTCCGCATAAACTTCCTGCGTCTCCTCTTCCTCTCTTATGTTCGCCTTCGCATTCTCATATACCTCATAGGACCACTCAGCGTCCTCCTGGGTATGTAGCTCACAACATATCCCGTGATCCGGGCCTTGTGGACTGTACCGTAGACCTGTGCGGTCATATCGGACTCCACTCGCCATCTCCATCGCCTCAATGTGGCTGACCTCATACACCTTGTCAGTGGACAAGTCTTCCATCTCCACCGTGGACACCAACGCCGATACTTCTGAGTTAAACTCTAGCCTAGAGAGGCTATCAGCGACCACATTTCGCTTTCCCGGTAGATGGACCATTGTAAAATCGAAACAAGACAAGAACGCTTGCCACCGCGCCAGCCGTCCCGTCTGTTCATGATTCATCAACCATAACAGGTAATGATGATCAGTTCTGACAGTAAATTGAGGTCCTCCCCACAAATACTCTCTGAGCCTCTTGATGGCCCATACTACCGCCAACGCCTCTCTTTGCCTTGTGCAATAGTTTCTCTCCGCCGCACACAACTTCCTACTAATAAACATGATTGGGCGTAATTTCTTCTCCTCATCCTCTTGTTGTAATACAGCCCCAATCGCAAACTTAGATGCGTCTGTATCGACTACGAATTGTTTCGTAAAGTGCATCGTTAACACCAGTCCTCCGTCTTTCGGGTCTTTGTAAATGAGATCTTTGAGCGCATGAAACGCTTGCAAAGCCTCTTTGTCCCACTTCTCAAAGTCTCCAAAATCTATCATTTTCTCCACTTTAGCCCGTGTTGCACCCCAATCGGGTATAAACTGGCTATAGTATTGCGCCATCGCAAGGAATGAGTGCAATTCAGTGCGGTTCTTCGGTATCGGTCGATTCATAATCTCCTCCCTCTTCTCTTTGGATATCGAGACTCGATTATGGGAGATCTCGTACCCTAAGTATGTCACACTCGTCTTGGCAAGTTGACACTTCTTTAGATTGCACTTCAGGCCAAAAGCTCCGATGCGCCTGAATATATCGGACAAATGATCGATATGCTCCTCCATTGTGTTAGAGTATACGATAATGTCATCGATATAGCAAAATGCATATTCTCCCGCCTTCTGTCCCCGCCTTCTCATAAAGCCACCGTCAGACAAATCATCGTACTGACTGCTCAACATCTTCTGCATCGCCTTCTGGAAAAGTCCTGGGGCTTGCTTGAGGCCCATCGGAAGCACTTTCCATTGATATATTTCCATACCCACCACAAATGCCGTCAGCCATCTGGACTTTTCCTCCAGTGGTATCTGCCAGAAGCCATTCTTAAGGTCAATGACCGAATAGAATTTTGCATTCCGCAGTACTCTCCTTCCTTCTTCTAATGTCGGGAGAGGATTTCTCTCTTCCTCCAGCACCTTGTTAACACGAGCATAGTTAACTGTCAGGCGCCATTCTCCTCCTGGCTTCGGCACTATTCTCGGTTGTGAGACTATTGAGGATGTTGATCTCTCAATAAAGTCCTCATTGAGCAGCTGTCTTGCTAGCTCCTCCGCTATCTTCGCCTCATGTATACTCAAATTCGCCCTTCGTGGTGCCGGTGACGGCTCCGCACCCGGTATTTTGTAAATAACCGCAGTGAAATCTTCAGGCTTGACACCACCTGCATGTGGAGGGTCAAAAATTTCCTTGTTCGCCTCTAATTTGGCTTTTAAAAGCTCCTTCTCCTTCTCCGTGCCTACTCCTTCTTCCAATATTTTCCGCGCCGCCTCTTGAAAATCTTCATCAGACATCTGCTTATGTTGCTTGAGGGGTTCTCTGTCCTCCTCCAAGCCTAAGTCCTCTTCCGAGACATCATCTAGGCCCGTCTTTTCATACGTGACCGTGTCTGGCTTATCATCTTTACCGAGCTCCACCAGCATGTCAATGAGTCTCGCGTATTGCAAAGGAGCTTTACGGGTGTAAAAACCATCAAAGCATGTGAATGCTTGCGGTATCAATTTCAACTTGTCGAGGTCTCTGAGCTTCCGCTTGTATGCACTGCTCTGCTCACGAGTTCCCATACGACAAGCCACCACTAGCTGTTGCTTGCGAGAGGGTACCGGTATAGGATGATCAATAAGCCGGTCCCTTATTTCCTGCGCCCATATCGCCTTCTCATTATATGGCAGGATAATAGTACACGGCTTATTATTTTCGAATAAAGTCCGTAAGCATTTCTTCACTTCAGACAGTGAACGCGGCCACGTGGGCTCGTCACCCCAGAAATCAGTAATAAAACTTTTAATAGTTTCTGGTGGAGTATCCGGGATTCGCCCCGTTCTCCTTGGTACAAACTCCTCCCTTTTTTCTTCTCCTACTTTCGCATGGAAACAGTATCCGTTAGTAATATGGACATCTGTTCCTACTCCTTCCGCGAATCTCGCCAACGACGGGCTTCTTTGTGCGACACATATAATCTCCTCCTTTCGCTTCTCGATTAAGTCATCAATAGACTTTTTGTCCCAATGGCATGTCGGAACTGTGACAGTGCACACTTGGGATTCCCAATTGTCGGTCCAGGACAGTTCATCCGGTCTTACGACATGGGGGTGAACGTACACCTCAAGTGCCTCATGTGCGATGGCCATCTTTTTGTGATCCGTCGCTAGACTCAGCTCATAAATGAGCCTCATAAGAGTCAGTAGCGTTGAAGGGATCAATATCGTTCTTTTCTCCTCTTTTTACTCCATATATCACTCGCCGTGCGGCGCAATCAATCACAGCCCCCATCGTAGCCAATTGGTCATACGATAGTAATATTGACCCGTGGTAACCGGGGACGACATAGAGGTCCATACGGTATACTCGTGCGGATTTCAATTTAAAGGTCAGTGTGATGATTCCCGTGATATCCGTCCGGCTGCTCACTCCTTTGAGAGTGCCCGTTGACTTTTTCATATTTCCGTCCACCCAGTCCCGGTATCGATTAAAAAACTTCCTGCCGACAATATTAATATTCGCCATCGTATCATTACCAACTTTTAATATTATCTTCAATGTTTCACAATAAAGTTCCGTATAACACAGAGCATCGGGCCTGTGTATATTGGCTGCGAGAACAAGAACTTTACGTTCCAAATTTTGGAGTCTTGTCTCTAAGTTTTTCAACTCCTCCTTCTTCTCCTCCTGCTTCACCTCATTAACATTTTTATTATTCTGCGGTACTGGTGCGTTTACTATTTGAGCGACATTGTCTTGTGGTACTTGAGTACACACATTGTCCTTTTGCTCGCCACCCGCCGCGACCGTAGACATTGAGTCTGTTCGTGGTTGTTTGCTTGGCCGAGGCGATACGTCTGCCATTGGCCTCCTCGCCTCCATCGCAAGTCTCGCCTTCCTATTTGCATCAGTTATCATTGGTAACCGTGCTGTATGAACGGGTATGAGACTACCTTGGGTCTGCAGTCTCTGTGTACCCACATCTTTGTTTTCACATAGAGGAAGCGTTGGCCCAGTCTGCACAACAGCATTAGAAAGCACTGTGACTTTAGAGTTAAACTTCACAGTCGTCTCCTTCCTCTCTTCTTCCCCCTCCAGTCATTCCACCACCTCGAAACGATTACCTTGAGTAGTGTCCGGGTAGGATGACGTATCGGTCTCCGAGGCAGTGTTGTAGGCCTGAGCTCGACCGAAATTTGGGTTGGAGCTTGCCCACGAGCCTCCTCCTCCTCTGGGTGGGGGGGCTGGAGCTCGAACAGCTCTCCCTCCATAAGGGGTATATCCCCGACCTCCTCCTCTTCCTCTCTGAGGGGTTCCCTGCCACCTCGAGGCTCCTCTCCATGTTCCTCGTCCTCGTCCTCCTCCTCCTCCTCCTCCTCGTCCTCCTGCTCCTGCTCCTCCTTCTCGTCCTCTTTGAGAGGCCTTTAAGTTCTTTTGTCTCTCCCTTTCCTCCTTCTTCTCCTTCATCCTCTTCATGTAGGTAATGATTGCCTCTCGTAACTCCTCATCATCACACATATTGGCATACCAACCTTCGTTCACAGCGGCAATCTGAAGCATATTGAAAAGGCCCGGTTCCTTGCCTTCCGTCCTGCTCAGAAAATTTGCCCTTGCTGTTGGGTTCTGCCTATCATGATTGAAAGAGCAGTCTCCGTTCTCCATCTGTGCCTTACACTGCAAGCCCGCGAACCACCTCCAACATGCGGTCTTCAGGTCTGGCTCTCTCTGTCTCTTCCAACCGGCAACTCTGTTTGTGTACGTGGCTTGTGCGCCAACAGGTACACCGCCTGCCTGTGCCGTATGTGCCTCCGTGAGCGAGTCCATGTTTGAGCATGCACTCATCACTTCTTGAAACAGTGCTGACGGAGCAACGCTTTGAACCGTATTTTCGAACACGTGTGTCTCGAGGAAGTTCTTGGACTTCACTGAGCTAAACGTCGAGCATTGTTGTATGAGCTGAGTAAGCTTACTCGGGTTAACTGTGTGTAACGCCGAAAAGAAATAGAGGATGATCGACTTGCGGCCATAGAATAGCCCATAGGAGGAAACTACCTCCGTAAGGGTCGCCGCCAAGCCAACAGCACTCCTCAAACTCATCGCCACTGTCTCAAAGATTTCAAATCCTATGAGAGTACCAGTGCAGAGATGCTGGTATCCATGAGATTGAAAATATGAAATGAGTGTGGCCACCGCCAGTTCACACTGAGCGTCTAGGCCTGTTGCATTGTTTCTCTTAATCTCCTCCTTCTTTCTCAAAAAACTTGTACTGTGTCAGATCAAATCCCT
>WBZZ01002089.1:0-2500 GCA_019918135.1 Paulinella micropora
TTTCCGGACATGAGCCTCCATGCCCTTGTTCGAGGTGCTCCATCCCCACCTAGTCAGTCTCTCGACTGATATTAGGGGCCACCGATGGAGCTCCTGAGGGCAAGACTACACTAAGCCGAGGTTATTCCGCAGTCCCAACAACCTCTTGCAAAACGTTGCCGCATGTGCAAGTGCGTACACCAAGCATGGTTGCTAGAACTACCTCAAAACCCCACCCATAACAATTTGGTATCCGCTGGGTCCACGGGCTATCAACCGGCATAGCGGAGTTTAAGATCTTCGACAGGCGCCCAACGACCCTCCTCCCCAGCATCATCCACCAAATGGTTTTGAGTTGGCATCACAGTTTAACGCCGTAAGGCCATTGGGCTGAATAATAATAATAATAATAATAATAATAATAATAATAATAATAATAATAATAATAAATAATAATAATAATAATAATAATAATAATAATATCTATCTATCTATCTATCTATCTATCTATCTATCTATCTATCTATCTATCTATCTATCTATCTATCTATCTATCTATCTATCTATGTATCTATCTGTCTATCTATCTGTCTATCTATCTGTCTATCTATCTGTCTATCTATCTATCTATCTATCTATCTATCTATCTATCTATCTATCTATCTATCTATCTATCTATCTATCTATCTCTCTCTCTCTCTCTCTCTCTCTCTCTATCTATCTATCTATCTATCTATCTATCTATCTATCTGAGATAGGAAAATACAGCGCCCACTGTTGCAAAGCTCTTGTCCAAACATACGTACATACATATACATACATACATACATCATACATACATACATACATACATACATACATACATACATACTTATGTACATAGATACACAGATACATAGATACATACATACGTACATACATAGATACATACATACATACATACATACATACATACATACATACATAAATATATACATACATACAAACAACTTCAAGTGATAGCTTCAGTAACGTCGTATCACTTGGATTGATGGAGAATATGTGAGGTGCTGTCCGATTTTGCAGTTTGAATATTGCCAATAGTATGTATGCATATAAGTCATACCTCATTCGGTCCTACTGAATGATAATCGATCTTTGTTATATATATATATATATATATATATATATATATGTATATATATATACATACATACATACATACATATATATATATATATATATATATATATATATATATATATATATATAACCCACTAGGTCCAGGATCCCAGAAGCAGGAAATAAAGCACACACACTCTAGAAGAGGAATTTCTAGTTATTAAGTGCAATGAGCAATGGCTTTGAACGCTTCCTTCTCGGTCAATACTGGTGTCCAGAAATCTGTATCTTAGCTCATTAGTAAGCTCTTGACGAGAGCTTTCAAACGAGCCACACACTACACAAGCGACAGCAACCAGCATCGGCTGAGATCGAAGCACTTGAAGTCCTTGCTCATTGTAGTTAAGAACTAGGAATATCTCAAAGAGATGAGTTAGGTGCCCGCACCTTGAGCCCAACAATAAAGGGTCACATACTGCACCACAGCCCTCTGCACGAACCTACCCGGTCAAGGTGATCAAACTAAGGTCAGGTGAAAAATTTCGGCCGCCTCACCTTTTGGCCAACCGTAAATACAGGAAATTTTGGGCTAAACTTTCATTTGTGGACAACAAATGTACCGTAATTACCGGCTGGCCGCAATTCTTCACAACTTTGAACAGCAAATACACCGTTATTAGGAGATGATTTGTTCTGGCCGAAAATTTTCACAACACCCTTATATCTGATCATGATCAATTTACCGGTGTGAGAGTATATTCTGGGCTTTCTGTCCCTTTGAGCTCAGGCACATCTTTCGCTCTGGGCACATGCACACACACATATTATATATATATATATATATATATATATATATATATACGTATACATACATACATACATACATACATACATACATACATACATGCATACATGCATTACATACATATACGTATACATACATACATACATACATACATACATACATACATACACGCATTACATACACACATACACACACACACGCGCGCAAACATACATGTCTGGTACATGTACATCTGTACGTATATTACATAACAACCCCTTCTTGTGTGTCACCCAAGCATCAGGTAAACACATATGTTGTGCAAAATATCACCCATCTATCTATCTATCTATCTATCTATCTATCTATCTATCTATCTATCTATCTATCTATCTATCTATCTATCTATCTATCTATCTATCTATCTATCTCTCTCTCTCTCTCTGTCCCCCCCCCCCCCCCCCCAGTCAGATACAAGGCGGCAGACATACATACATACATACATACATATAGACGGTTATGTACTTAGGAACAGACATATTTTCCTATACACATACATACATCAGCAACAAGTGCTGCATCACATGGCTGTGTATACATACATCATACATACGCATACACATAAGCATATATACA
>WBZZ01002089.1:42500-104456 GCA_019918135.1 Paulinella micropora
AGGGCCCCCCGGACCCCCTCCCCCCCCCTCCCGCCCCCTTTCCCTTCGACAGGGTACGTTGAATTGCCGGAGGTGCCGCAAAGGGCGCCTGGAGGCAAAAAACCTCAATTTTTAGGTGTGGGTGCCACCCGCGACCAGAACGGGTACGTACAATCGCAGGGCTCCCGGACCCCCCCTTTCCCTTCGACAGGGTACGTTGAATTGCCGGAGGTGCCGCAAAGAGCGCCTGGTGGCAAAAAACCTCAAGTTTCAGGTGTGGGTGCCACCCGCGACCAGAACGGGTACGTACAATCACAGGGCTTGGGTTCCCGGGGGAAGGGCCCCCCGGACCCCTCCTTCCCCGTCGACAGGGTACGTTCACTTGCCGGAGGCACCGGCAAGTACTGCCAAAAAACAAGGAAATTTGGCATTCAGGACACTCCCCTAACGCAAATGTTTGCGTGAATTCCAAAAAAACTATAACAGCATCAATATCGAGTCTGGGGCTAGCACCCTGCCAATATGAGCTCCCAACTCCTCCTGGTTCCCACAAACCATGATTTATTCCGATGGGGGGGTGCAAAAAAAGGCCAAAAAAACAAGGGAATTTGGCATTCAGGACACTTTCCTAACGCAAATATTTGCGTGAATTCCAAAAAAACTATATCAGCATCAACATCGAGTCTGGGGCTAGCCACCCTGCCAGTATGAGATCCCAACTCCTCCTGGTTCCCACAAACCATCATTTATTCCGATGGGGGGTGCAAAAAAAGGCAAAAAAAACAAGGGAATTTTGGCATTCAGGACACTCCCCTAACGCAAATATTTGCGTGAATTCCAAAAAAACTATATCAGCATCAACATCGAGTCTGGGGCTAGCCACCCTGCAAATATGAGCTCCCAACTCCTCCTCGTTCCCACAAACCATGATTTAATCCTACAGGAGTGCCGATTTGGGGGGGTGTGGGGTACACAATTTTCATTTTCCCCTCCCCTCAAACCCCCCACCCCCTTCACCAACACCTTTCAGGGATGATAATAATAATAATCATAATAATCATAATAATCATAATAATAATAATCATAATCGTAATCATAATGATAATCATAATCATAATAATAATAATAATAATAATAATAATAATAATAATAATAATAATAATAATAATAATAATAATAATAATAATAATAATAATACTATATCTGAGGCGTACTGATGCAGCTAATGGCATATCCTCAACGGACATAAGCCTCCAATACCCTTGTTCGAGGTCCTCCACCCCCCCGTGTCAGTCTCTCGCCTGATGATCGGGGCCACCGATGGAGCTCCTGAGGGCAAGACTGCACTAAGCCGAGGTTATTCCGCAGTCCCAGCAACCTCTTGCAAGACGTCACCGAATGTGCAAGTGCATACACCAAGCGCGGTTGCTAGAGCTGCCTCGAAACCCCACCCATAACAATCTGGTGTCTGCTGGGTCCTGGGCTATCAACCAGCATATGCGGAGTTTAAGATCTTTTACGCGCGCAACGACCCTCCTCCCCAGCATCTACCACCAAAGGGTTATGAGTTGGCGTCACAGTTTAACGCCTTGAGGCCATTGGGCTGGAACTCTGTTTAGCAAGTGTGACTAGGTTTTTTCATCGGGATTTCCCTCAAATATGTCACAGTCAACACTCCAAGGCAGATTTACTATATCTGAGGCGTACTGATGCAGCTAATGGCATATCCTCAACGGACATAAGCCTCCAATACCCTTGTTCGAGGTCCTCCACCCCCCCGTGTCAGTCTCTCGCCTGATGATCGGGGCCACCGATGGAGCTCCTGAGGGCAAGACTGCACTAAGCCGAGGTTATTCCGCAGTCCCAGCAACCTCTTGCAAGACGTCACCGAATGTGCAAGTGCATACACCAAGCGCGGTTGCTAGAGCTGCCTCGAAACCCCACCCATAACAATCTGGTGTCTGCTGGGTCCTGGGCTATCAACCAGCATATGCGGAGTTTAAGATCTTTTACGCGCGCAACGACCCTCCTCCCCAGCATCTACCACCAAAGGGTTATGAGTTGGCGTCACAGTTTAACGCCTTGAGGCCATTGGGCTGAATAATAATAATAATAATAATAATAATAATAATAATAATAATAATAATGATAACTAGGGGCTGCGCCAACACCTGAAGGATGGTTTGCGGTGCGCTTCGCGCACCCCCCCCCCCTCCCCCCCCTACCCCCCCTCGGGCTAGGGTTCCCGGGGAGAGGGCCCCCCGGACCCCCCCTTTCCCGTCGACAGGGTACGTTCGATTGCCGGAGGTACCAGCAGATCGCAAGTGTAAGCTCTGGTGGCACAAAAACCTAAAATCTCTGGTTTTTGTGCCACCCGCCACCAAAACTTTTTATCTCCGAAGAGAGCGCACCGAGAGATGTCGGGTACACCAGACATCAGCCTCAAACTCCCTCAGGTGTGCGCAAACGGCGCCTGGTGGCGCAAAAACCTCAATTTTCCGTGTATTCCACCCGGCGCCACAATTTTTATATTTTCGAACAGAGGTCATCAAGAAGTGTCAGATACACCAAATGCCAGCCGCTAACTCCCTCTGGTGTGCGCAAACGGCGCCTGGTGGCACAAGACCTCAATTTTCTGGTGTGGGTGCCACCCGCGACCAGAACGGGTACGTACAGTTGCCGGGCTGGGGTTCCCGGGGGGGGGCCCCCCCGGACACCCCCTGCCCCGTCAACAGGGTACAATTGCCGGAGGCGCCTGGTGGCACAGGACCTCACTTTTCTGGTGTGGGTGCCACCCGCGACCAAAACGGGTACGTACAATCGCCGGGCTGGGGTTCCCGGTGGAAGGTTCCCCCGGACACCCCCTTCCCCGTCGACAGGGTACGTTCAATTGCCGGAGGCACCGGCAAGTGCCGCTAAAAAACAAGGAAATTTGGCATTCAGGACACTCCCCTCACGCAAATATTTGCGTGAATTCCAAAAAATTATATCAGCATCAAGATCGAGTCTGGGGCTAGCTACCCTGCCAATATGAGCTCCCAACTCCTCCTGGTTCCCACAAACCAGGTTCCCACAATCCATGATTTATTCCGACAGGGGTGCAAAAAAAGGCCAAAAAAACAAGGAATTTTGGCATTCAAGACACTACCCTAACGCAAATATTTGCGTGAATTCTGAAAAAATTATACCATCATCAAGACCGAGTCTGGGGCTAGCAACTTTGCAAATATGAGCTCCCAACTCCTTCTCGTTCCCACAAACCATGATTTACAGGGACATGGGTGCGAAAATGCGGGGTGGGGGTGGGGGGTACACAATTTTCATTTTCCCCCTCCCCCCAAACCCCCCACCCCCTTCCCCAACACCTTTCAGGGATAATAATACTTACTTACTTACTTACTTACAACAACAACAACAACAACAACTACTACTACTACTACTACTACTACTACTACTACTGCTACTGCTACTACTACTACTACTACTACTACTACTACTACTACTACTACTGCTATTACTACTATTACTACTACTATTACTACTGCAACTACGACCACTCCACTATGACTACGACCACTCCACTACTACTACGACCACTCCACTACTATCACTAACACTACCACTACTCTAGCTGCCACAACTGTTGCCACAACTACTACCACTACCACTGCTGCTGCTGCTGCTGCTGCTACTACTACTACTACTACTACTACTACTACTACCACTACTGAAGTTTGTTGTTGGATTGTCTAGGTTGCAGCCAATCCAGGGAGGGAAAAGCCATGCCTGATGTGGTTTGCATTGGCGAGTTGCTGGTCGATTTCGTTGCACAGTGACCAATATACCCCTTTCCACTGTGACAGTCTCCACCTTCACCGGCGCCGCGGGCGGTGCTCCGGCCAACGTTGCTGTGGGTTTGCGGCGGCTGGGGCAGCTGAGCGCGGGCTTTGTCGGCAAGGTGCTCTCTTTCTATCTGTCTATCTATCTATCTATCTATCTATTTATCTATCTATCTATCTATCTATCTATCTATCTATCTATCTATCTCTCTATCTCTCTCTCTCTCTCTCTCTTTCTATCTATCTATCTATCTATCTATCTATCTATCTATCTATCTATCTATCTATCTATCTATCTATCTATCTATCCAGTTCGCTCTCTGGTGGTACCACGTGCCCCCTATGTTTGCTCGCATAATCTTTTTATACTACGAACTCTTAGTAGCCACAATCGAAGGGAAAGATTGGTCATCAGAACCCTTTGTTTTTGCTGTTGGCGTTTTTCAAGGATGCTGCATTTCTCCTCTCCTTTTCAACATAGTTTTCAACCTACTCCTTGACCTCCTATCATCCTTGACCAAAAACAACGGTTATCATTTCAAGCATAAGACCTCAACAGATGAAGTCATCGTGCACGAAGCTGCTTATGCTGACGACCTCAAACTACACTGCCGATCCCCGAAACACTGTCAATCGTCCATCAACATGATTGACAAATTTCTGTCATGGTCCAGAACAATGGCCGCGAAACCGCCCAAATGCAAAAGCCTTGCTTTCAAATACTGGACTAAAGCCGACGACTATAAGGGTCTCAAACGATTATTGCCGATCTCCTTCCCACCCTTCGACCCCGCCCTTACTATTACTGGCAAACCGATTGACTTCATCGCTGACAAGCCTTTCAAAGACCTCGGATGGATTGTCTACCATGACCTCAGCGAAAACGAACAACGTGCAGCAATCCAAAAGAAGTTCATTCTTTCTATGCAAGCCATCGATACCTGCTCGATCAATGGCTTTATGAAATTTTGGCTATACCAGCACTACGCTGTCCAGTCACTTGCCTGGCCATTTCTCATTTATGACCTCTGCTTGTCTTTCGCCAAAACCCTTGAGAAAATTGCGACCCGCTTCCTCAAAAAATGGGCCAATATCTACAAAAGAGCTCTGGTCTCTTGCCTTTACCGCCCACGCTCGAAATTCGGTCTACAGCTCCAATCCATCGTCTCTTTTTACCAGCGACTTCAAATCAACCGTGCTCAAATGCTGAAGTACTGCCCAGATAAACACCTCTCGTCCATTTATGCGATGAACCTGACGAAACACGAAACATTTCGAACTATCTGGAAACCAGAGCCTGTGCTCGAAAAGCTTGAGGCACAAGTTGATTTTGAATTCAAACATCGAGGCCAATCCGATCATCTCGGACTTGGCCATGGTCGCTACCCAAAAGAACATTCCATCACAGACCGCAACGACAGGGTTTTAGAATTAGCTGCTGAGACAATGCTTGAGACAACCACAGTGCATGACATGGACAAAGCCATGCAAGGGTGCTTCCTTCGTTTTGAAGACGCATGCCCCTTCGACCTCTCCTGGGCTCGCCTCATCGGAACCCGTAATCCCCGTTTAATCTCTTGGGTCATCAACGCAAGCACAAACTCGGTTATTACCCCCGACCTTAGACGTCTGTGGGGAATCATTCCCAACAACAAGTGTGCCCTCTGTTCTGGTCAAGCACATCTATGCCACATCCTCTCCGGTTGCCATGTTGCCCTCAAACAAGGCCGCTATACCTGGCGTCATGACTCTGTGCTCTGCACTATTGAAGCTCCCCTTCAAAAACACATCGAGAGCCATAACAAACGCTCCCCTATAGACCAAAATGAATCAAAGTCTATGTTTGTGAAAGAGGGCGAGCAGAAGCCTAAGAGACAGTCATTTCATCGACCATCCCTGCTTGACACTGCAAACGATTGGCAACTCCAAACCCAATACACCGGTTCTGAGCAAGCCTTTCCTGTCCACATTTGTGTCACTGACCTCCGCCCCGATATCGTTGTCTGGTCACTGTCTACCAAGATATGTATTCTGATCGAGCTAACGTGCCCGGTCGAGGAAAACATCCTTGACGCACGAGCCTACAAGACCAACCGATACAACAAGCTCAAATCTCAAATCGAGGACAACGGATGGACCTGCCACCTTCGACCAATCGAATGCGGGGCTCGCGGCATGGTATCGTTCTCTGTTCATCGATGTTTCCGCGCCTTGGGTTTTTCCCATCCCCAATCCAAATCCCTTTGCTTCAAGCTATCTTCCTGCGTAGCTCGTTGCTCTTTTGCGATTTATCGCTCCTGTGCAGTCAAAAATTGGACTAATCTTCCTCTAGTCCGTATTGGTGACTGCATTCCATCATAGCCGTCCAGTGTTGCATAGCCCGGGCTAGGTCCCTGCGGGGGTTTAGGCCTCATACAATGTCATCATTGTAGCTTGCGCAAGCTTACGGTGCTCAAAACACTTGGACTAACGGCTTCCTTTTCTTTCTCTTCTTCCTTATCCTCCCACTCTCCATTCCTAGATTGCCTTTTTCTTCAACGTCCTTCCTCCTCTTCTTTTCCAGAACACAGTCTACCCGTGATTCCCATCCCGGACACATGCACAGTACACAAATTATTGTTTGATGTGAAACTGCGTTCCTTTGCAAGGACTACATTCCTTTGCGACATCTCATCTGTCTATCTGTCCACCCATACATCCATCTATCCATCTATCCATCCATCTATCCATCTATCTATCTATCTATCTATCTATCTATCTATCTATCTATCTATCTATCTATCTATCTATCTATCTATCTATCGATCTATCGATCAGGTTGGCGACGACGCTTTTGGTCAGAGGCTCCGACGGGAGCTATCAGAAGCGGGTGTCGATACAAGGACATGTGCTTTTACCGAGGCGCCGACAGGTTTGTTGTTGCTTTGTATGAATGTGTGAAAATGATAAATGTAATATTATGAAATATAACATTCCTATATATGTTTATATATTATGATATTTATGTGTATATATGTACCTGTTTATGTATGCATGAATGTTCGTGTACATTCAAAAATACATATATGTTGAATCCTTTCACCACCACCCCCCCCCCCCCCCCTCCCCCCCCCCCCCCCCCCCCCCCCCCCCCCCCCCCCCCCCCTCCCCCTCCCCTCTCCCCTCTCCCCCCCCCCCCCTACCCTCTCCCCCCCTCACCCCCACCCACCCCCTCCTTCCCCTCCCCCTTGTGTCACCCTGGGAAAACTATGTAAAAACATGTGCAAAGAATTCGTGAAGATTTCTGACTATTCTGAGCCAACCGGAGGAAGAAATCCTCGTAGCAACACAGATAGGCATCTCGGAATGCCAAAAACACCATGTGACATTTTCAGGCCAATATTAAGAAAACAAAATTAGTGGCGTGTTGAATTTTTTGATACCTTGCCGCATGCTTTTGAGGTTTTTTTCCATGTGGGCAAATTTTCTATCCCACCGGACCACCCCACCCCCTACCCCGAGCAGGGGAACAAACACATAAATTTTTGAGTGTTATGTGTATTTATGTTTAACATGTGGATGCGCGTGCATATGCACGTTTGCCACAAGTACTAAGTTGCATGAACGAGCATATATTTCAGACGATTAATATCATAATTGCATACACAAGTAGTACATTCGATGCAACTAGCACATATTTCAGATGAGCAATAAATATTAGATAACATCAAAAAGGACCAAAGGTGCACGATTTTGCATGTATGGAATTATGAACATCTGCTTTTGGACATGCCACAAGGAATCTGTCTATGAACATAGACTTCTACATGCAGAGGAGATTACACCAGAGCTGCTGGAGGGTGCTTGCGGTCTCCATTACGGATCTACTAGCTTCATTCATGAGCCTGTAGCTAGCGCGCAACACAAGGCGCTCCAGATGGCTCGCGCCAAGAAGTAAGTGAGTAGTTACTTACCTTGCTAACTTACTTATTATTACTTACTTACTATTTCTTACTTACTATTACTTACTTACTTACTTACTTACTTACTGCTTACTTGCTTACTTACTATTCCTTACTTACTTACTTACTTACTTACTTACTTACTTTCTTACCTAATTACATACCTACTTACTTACTTACTTACTTACTTACTTACTTATTACTTGCACACCTACGTACAGACATACATACATAGGCTCTTGTCACCTAGGATCCAAATTATCGCCCAAGCCTGTGGCCTGACGAGGCTACAGCCCATCGGATTATATTTGAGGGGTTCAAGTACGCCCACCTATGCAAAATTAGTGAAGAAGAGTGGAAAGTGGCAACGGGCTGCGACGATCTCGAAAGTGGGATTCAAACTGTGCTGAAGCAGGTTGTTGAGTTGTTGGTTATTAGCCGTGGCGCAACAGGAGCAGCAGCAACTAACGGAGCGTTCCTTGTGGAGAGTCCTGCTTTCAAAGATATCCATGTTGTCGAAACGACGGGTGCGGGCGATGGCTTCATGGCAGCTATGATATCTCGCCTTTTACCAGATTTTGAGAAGAATGGTGGCTTGCTCACGACAGTGGATAAAGCTGTTGTAAAGGCTGTTCTTGACTTTGCGAATGCGGTGGGAGGCCCTGGGCTTGTCCGTACGATCGCTGATTCCTGCGCTTCCAACCCAAAAAGAGGTAAACACATTCGTAACCCAGCGGCGCTTGTCCAAGGCGCGTCACAGCCTCTCCTCAAGCCTTTGCCAAGATGATTGACCATACTTTCCTGAAACCGCATGGCACGCCGGAAGACATTGAAAAGCTGTGTCGAGAAGCTCGGCAGTACAACTTCGCAATGGTTGCTGTCAATCCTGCTGAAGTGCGAAGATGCGTCCAACTGCTGGAAGCTGCAGACGTGCGTGTCGGGGCAGCCATAGGATTTCCCTTGGGCCAATCTACGTCGCGTGTCAAGGTATGCGAAGGAGATGCGATTCAGAGTGGTGCGACGGAAATTGACATGGTTCTAAACGTGCGCGAACTACAGAACCACAACTATAGTTTGATTCGACGTGAAATTCAAGATGTAGTCGAAGTCTGCAAGGATAAGACAGTCAAGAAAAGCCGTGTGATTTGCAAAGTTATCTTGGAAAGATGCTATCTGACCGACGAACAAAAGATCAAGGCGTGCGAGATCTGCCGTGACGTGGGAGCTGATTCGTCAAGACATCCACTGGCTTTGGTCCAGGCGGGGCGTCTGTTCATGATGTCAAGTTGATGCGTCATGCAGTGGGAAGCGTCGTGGGTGTAAAGGCCTCCGGTGGGGTCCGGACCCGCGCAGGCCCAGGCTATGATCGCTGCAGGTGCCACCCGCATAGGCACCTCTAATGGTGTCGAAATCATGGAGGAACTGCTCAAAGTTGCACCGCCTTCTGAAAAAGTAGGTTCTGACTCTCATCGCCCCAAGGAGCTTGTAAAATCGAGTTTGTGACGTTGCTGGCGAGCGGCTACTCTAAAATTACTATTAGGCTTCTAAGCTTTACGCAAACACTTTTATTAGAGAATCAAGTACGTCACCCGGGCTTGGCACTCGTAGGGAGAAGTGGAATGACTAAGTATGGCCCTGTAGAATGTAAAGAATTATGTAAAGAAAACGTCCGACGTAAAGTTAGGAAAAGGAGGCTTTTTGACACTGCCTTGAAAGCGGTTGGCTCTTTTGCGGAACGCATGTGCCTGAGTTGGAGGCTGCTGTTTGGTCTCAGCCTTTCAGTCATGGCTTCAAGCTTTGCGTGAGTCAGTAAGTATGTACACCCCCTTAAAGTTATACAAAGCGTTCGACTCAACTACTCTAAAGCTTATCGTAAGTATTCTCTACAAAATGATAGACTACCGTCAATCATTTGGCTTGAGATCATCTGACTTATCCACTAACAGTGATGGGCTGAGCTCCGAGCGAGTCGAAGTCGTGACCGGCTTGCACTTATGGCAGGCCAAACTTGATTGAGTAGCCACGGTTGAGTGAGCGATCACTTGGCTAATTATCATTGAGTATAAATACGAATAGTGTGACAAGCCTGGCAAGGCCAACTTACTGGTCGGACGGCCAGTCTGAGACTGAGGGTACTGAGCCTAGTACAAGCCTTCAACTTTTTCAATGAATTGCTTGGAGTCACTACTGTCAGATGTTCGTACCGGTATCAATCAAGTTATATTTCAAGTCAGCTTGTGTCTACTTTTAAGCCCACCGGGAACGAAAATAAAACAGCTCCACTTTACTCAAATTTTTTTTTCCACTGAGCGACTTTTATTAATATTATTGCTGTTGACATTCAAGACAACAACAAAAATTAGTTTTTCATTTTTGTGTCAGATTTTCATTTTTGTGACAGTTTTTCATTTTTGTGACAAAAATTCAAATTTTCAAATTGAACGGTAACATTTCGCGAAAATTTACGATATTTTGCGGACGAATATAGCCGTTAATTTGAAAAATTCAAATTTTCACCCAAAATCAAAATTCCAACCAAAACTGAAATTCCAACCAAAACAGAAAAATCAATTTTTTTTGTTGTCTTGAATGTCAACAGCAATATATCTATGGCAGTGGCAAGCACATGAGTCGGAATATTCTATTAACCCTTACTCCGGCCTCCAAATTTGTGGATCAGGATCCACAAATGTGGATCGGCGCTACTTTATGTGTTTCTCCAGCCACATTTGTGTATTTTGATAGCAGTACTAATGAATATTATTGAAATGAGTCTAGTTGAAGCTAACTATGTCAAAAAACTATCAGACTGAGCACTTTAACGACGGGCCAAAACCACTACCGTTAACATTTTACTCAGTAACACAGTTTTTGACCTGCCCGTTAGATTCTCCTCTGCACGACATTTCGATTTCACTAACTAGTTTTCGATTTCGTCCAGGAATGACTTCAAACGAGTTAATCAAAGTTTTTACGACAATTACCAGTTTTCCACTCTCAAATGCCTTTTCCCCCGATTTCCCGAAAAACGCACGTTACGGTAAATTTGTGGACACGCAGTCAAGAGTACGAAACTTGAATAATATTTGCCAGGTTCACATCCGTGCTTTTTACATCATGACTGTAAAAGACTTTTTCCAAAAGCGAATCTCGGACACTTGAAACCACAACTTGGACTTGAAGCCCTCCTTCAAGTGCTACACCAGCATTTTCAAGTGTCGCACGATACCAACTCACAATCTACGCTCAACTACGATCGTACTTTGCAACCAAAGTCACGAGTCTGCAAACAAGTAGAAATCTACGTAAATAAACGAAGTGACCTCTCAGCTATTTACTAGTATTTCACCTACGTTATACTCTCAGGAGTTAGGGCTTTTTGCAGCCATAGAGTCTTTTAATAAGAGTTCGTTGTGTATTTATCCCTTGGGTTTGTATCCAAACTCAGCATTCGAATTTTCTTTCAAGTGGAAACTGCACACACGAGTTTTGTGTGCTCTGTCGACAGATCGATTTGAAAGCACCTCCTACAAGGAAGATACTACTCAACGAACGTGGAGATCAGAGGTCATCAAAAACACATATGTGAGACAGATCGTTCACCTGTCTTTGCATTTTTGTGTCGTCTCTCTGCTCTTCTACACTCTATGCAGTCAACCAACACAGTTTGTGTCTGGTTTTGTTTGTGTTAGGGTCACCCCCTTATCACCCAGCAAGATCATCCTCTCTGCTGCTCATCGTGCTCTACAAGTGTAGTGTACCCACACTGCCTGGCCTACCCCTGGTGACGTGGAATGTTCGCCAACGACGCGCCACGACGATCCCCTGTCGCGTCTTCGGGAGCAAGAGGAAATGTCTGGACCCCTTTACCATCCTGGGAGTATACCATGGTCTTCTGCCCTCCGAGAAGAAATTCCTGAAAGAAGTTGAGGAAGGGAAGTCAACTCCTCTCACTACAGACCTCTCGTGGACTCAATCAACACAGTTTCGAGAAGATTTATTTACTAATTACTCTGGTGAATATCGTAATATCTTACTGAAAGCAGTAAAAGATAAGCAAACTAATTTGCTTCATCTACCATTGGTACCGACACCCTCCCTAAAGTTGATATGTAATCCAAATATGACAGCCCACGACATCTACCAGGAGTACTTTGGACCTACAGGCTCTGCAGCTCAACATGAAGCTCTCTGGAATTTTTCAATCAATTGGGTACTATCATTCCTGTAGAGGAATTTGTTAACCATTTACCGATTTCGACTTCAATGCCTGGGGCACCTGGATCTCTTTCTGGATTGGTGCTTCCAACCCCTGCAAGCACTCCTGTCACCGTGCCCCCATCAACCCTGACTGGTACGACTCCAGCAGCGACCTTGGGAAGTATTCCTTGGGGACCTGCACCGCCGACTCACCCATCGACGAGCCCCACCACCCCAGCTGCACCATCATCTACTGCAACATCGTCCCCTGTAGTCACTCCAACGTTTGCCTTTACCCCAGTTGCGTTGCCTGTAGATGCAACAACATTGGCCCCCATCGGTAGGGTACCTCCAACCACCTCTGTCGATCAGTTTGCCCGCCCGGGTAGCCTAGCGAGTGGAGCGACACCCCTGCCCCGGCGTGAACCGCATCCATCATTGGCCTCCCTTTTGGCAGCACGTCCATCAGCCCCACTGGTCAGTCGTACACTGTCCATGTCTGACCCAGCCTTCGCGTCGCCACTTCGACCGATGACTGGCCCTCTTGGACCCATGCCGACCTTCGCAACGCAGACGGCCACCTCGACTGGTTTGTCAGGTTCAACCCCCACTACGTCGTCACCGACACGCCCAACGCCTCGCATCTCGCTGAGTACAACGTTGCAAGGTAGTCGCGTCACGTTGAGCCCTCTCTTCCCCGTTGCGGAAGAAGCTTACTCGACCTTGCTCGCTGACGGTACGAACCCCTCCGTGGAGGACCAAGGTGGAGCCTCCGTGACTGCAACATTGTAACAGTTACTGCGACTGCAACAACTGCGACTGCAACAACTGCGACTGCAACAACTGTGACTCCGGCCCCTGCGAGCTCATCATCGAGTCCAGCATCGAGCTCAACATCGAGTTCGTCTTCAGGTTCGTCATCCGACCCATCGTCCAGCACGACGACTGTGACTCAGACCCCTGCCTCCTTGACGGAGACTGGCCCTCCCTTGACGGCTGCACTATCCCCGCCACACAGAGGCAATGAGTCCCTTTCAGCATCGTCGACAGGAAGGGTCCTGCGATCGTCCACCTTTGCAGGTATACCACCCCGCACATTGTTCATGATGACTCGAGTTCGATCCCTCTTCGTGATGACCCGTCCGGCGACCGTGCCGACCGCTGACGTCGCCACTCAAGCCCGCGAACTTGTATTAAACTTACAGTTGAACAACTTGTCCATGCTTTTGGCGTGCAACCGCATCATCGACACGGTGCACAAGTGGGGAGATAAAACTGCGATGGCCCTCATGGACGCGTACTGGGCTCGTTATATTCGTGCTAGTGACGAACGCACCCGCGTTTGGAGTATCATCTCTTATTACATGCTCATGGAGTATTTCATGGAGCTGTTCAAGGGACGTCTGGACAAGGGAGACACGAAGCGACCAGCTGTACAAGCCCTCAAACTTCGACGCTTTAAGAAGGAAAGCCTCGCAGGTTATGTAAATCGGTGCATCACCAGCTACGACACGGCCTATGCCGCTGGCTACTGGACGGCCGACGCCAACCAAGTCCGCGACGTGTCCCGACGCTCACCTCCATGGAACGTGATCGATGGACTCGGTACGCTGTCGGTGATCTACAATTGACCACGGTCAGCTGCGACTTCCGCCCTACAACATTGGCGAAGGAGACGTCCTACCCCATAGCCAAGTTCAACAAGATCATCGATCGCCGTCCCAACCTTCAACTTTCTTCGACTTCACACGACCTCCTGTCCACCTCAAACGCCCACCTCTACGGTCGCCACGTCAACCTGTTCATGTTTCCACGCAAGAACAAGAAGGCGCCTAGCGACTTCCGCGTCGGAGAACTGGAAGAGGAAGACAAAGAGGAAGCTGATGAGAACAAGGAGGCCACCAAAGAAGAAGAAGAAGTAATTGAGCTGGTCGAGACGGAAAGCGAGCAAGGCGACGACGACGAGGTTAGCCTCCCCTCACTGGCGCAGAAGGAACACGTCACCAGACGCGCTCGTGGAAAGCACTTGGAGAACAAACGCACACCGCCGCCATCCTCTAAGCGACAAAAGCTGAAAGCGTCTCCAAGCTCAGAAGAGTCACAGGCCCCTTCCGCTGCTGCTACCGCTACCCCTACTACGAGCTCGTCCATGCACCGATGGCATCCTACACCTTCCTCTTGAGCATCTCAAACGCCTTCGACCACATGGTGGTTAGATTCAGCCATGAAGAGGGAAGACGAATTGGTACGAGCACAACTCGCTCAATCCAAGGCAAGGCCTCGGTGACACGGCGATCCTTAAGCTACGCAGCTTCATCGTCGTCGTCATCATCATCGGCATCATCGTCGTCATCCGCCTCGATTTTGCCTTCGCCATCTGCGGCCGTCGCCGCTGCGCCACCGGCCGGACCATCTTTGGCTTCGTCATCATCGTCCTCATCATCGCAAGGAACGAGGGCGCCTATGATTGCAGAATGCTCGGCCGACGGTCATGAGTAATGGGCGAGAACCTCAGGCGCGGCCTTCAGAACGCACCAGACACTCCTCGACTTCACGTCAACCCGGCAGATCGACACCAGTTCGGGAAAGGAAGTCTCCAGATGGCCCCGTGTTCATGACCAGCTCCGGCAGTGCCAACCCCGGACACAGGAGTGTCCTGCCCGTCCGCGGATTACTTGGCCGGCCATCAGCGGAGGCCCCCAGACCATCCTCGGGCGCCAATGTGTCCCCATCGTCGACGCGGCCGCTTGGATGAGTTTAACCTCAGCTCGCTTCAAGTATTTGAACCTCGACCAATGACACCAAACGACCGAGCCCGCATTGGCAATCCCATACTTCGCCCGTCTTAAGCGAAGGCGCGCCTCGACCCGAGACCTACCATCGAGTTTGACCAGTGCCGGACACATGGGTACCCCCAACCGAGCCTACGAGCCCTACTAGACCCACTCTTGGTATGGATGGAGACCTGTGGATTGTCAAGGAAATCTACGCCAACTACTTCCCAACGTTAGCCTCCGTCTGCATTGCTGGTACACACCCCAGGTGCCCACACCTTGGTTACTGGATCCCGGAGCAGATGTTTACCTGCCAAGGCCTATGGCTTGACAATGACATTTGGACGAATCCTATCAACCAATGGGTTCACCCTCGAGTGGAACGATCGCGAGCGTTGCTACAAACAGCAGACGACGGACGTGAGACTTACCGGATCCCGCCACCGGCAAACGAAATCAGATGGCAATCCATAGAACGCATGTATTTCCCACACTACGACTACCACAGCTTCACTGCTTTCCCGCTCTTGGCGCGAACCTTCACTCCATGGGACGCAGTGTCGGACACATCACCTCGCCCATCATCGAGCTCATCATCGAGTTCACTCTTGAGCTCATCATCGAGCACAACGTCGAGCACAACTTCGAGCACAACTTCGAGTACAACTTCGAGCATAACTTCGAGTTCATCCTCGAGCCCATCATCGAGCTCGTCTTCAAGTTCGTCATCGAGCTCATCGTCTGATTCACAGCGTCCCCAACGCACTCGACAGAGTAGCATCTACTTACGAACTGACCCTCGACAGATGTACGGACGCACCCCTTGGGGCCAAGATCATGTACGCTTCGATGTCGCTACATTCGGTCTTGATCGCGACAGGCCTACATACCTCATGCAGCAATATTGGCCACCTCGCAATATTCCTCATGAGATGGAACCGGATATCTATCACGACATCACAATAGGACTTGACCTTTTGTCGTCTGGAGATACCCGAATTGCCGTCGTCAACATCGAAGCCCTGTGCCTACTCAGACTTCCCAACACCGCTCAACACCGCCTGTTACAGACTCAAAAAAGCTGGCCTCACGGTGGCAAACGTGCGAGAAATTTTCAACAAACCAAAAGGCTCCACAATGATGCTCGAATTCTTGAATTCCGAACTAACCTCCATCATTTTTCACTTCGGCCCGGCCCACGGACGAAGCACGGCACAACTTTTGTGTTCCGCCCTCGTCGGCCGTCACGTGGAGCCCACCTGCGACGTGGATTATTTTTACACTGGTATGTCATAACATCACCTTTAACGCCCATGAGGATACAAGATATCATCGCATCTTGGGTTCATTTTCGGCAACGCCCCGGACGAGACGCCTCGGAACACAATCCTGGATGTACTCGCTGAAGGTGAATTGCTATTCCCCTGGTGTTGTATGGAGAACCCGACGTCAGGTCAATACACCATGACCCCTGGATTCGGTGGCCAGCATACCAACGCTACGTATTCAAACTCCCGACACGGGAACGTTGCTTCGCGCTACAGCAAATACTTGAAAACTAGTGACAATAATGGTTTTTTTTTTACCACTTAGAATTTTAATCATTAGTGTATTGAACTTGTAGTAAACTCAATAATAAACTGAAACAGAGTAGAAAGGAGAGCAAACAGAGGCAAAATATTTATTAATCAACGCAAAAGCAATAGCAAATAAAACAAACAGATGCAGGCAAGCAAGCAAAGAGCAGGAGGAGACATATGAGGAAAGGATGAAACATGCGTAGGCTCAAATAGTAGAAGATCCATATATCATAGGTAAGAAGCTGGCCATATAATGGTCTAAATGCCCGAAGCGTTTAGTTGTCCGGATCCATGACCCCCCTAGTGTTAATGAGAAGTTATGGAGGGAAGGATGCACGTAAGGCTCATACAAGGAAGAAGAGCTTAGCACGCCTCGGGCATGTGCCCATTGAATACGGACCACATATCCGAGACATACTAATCTCACTACCATTGTAGGCCAAAACATGCCTCCCTCCCCCACAAAGCCCGCCGCAAGCACACAACTATATGAGCAAAATAAACATAAATACAAAACACAAACATACAACGTTGGAATATAAACAAATATAAAGTATATACATATATATGCACATACACTATATACATATATAAAATACACATAAGTACATGTACACGTACTTACACACATAGCATATATAACATGCATACATACATACATACATACATACACACACACATATATATATTAATATATTAATATATTAATATATATACATATATATGTATACATACATATATACAAAGATACACACATACATACATACATGCATATATACATATATACAAATAAATATACACACTTATGCAACATACATTCATACATACATGCATATATATATATATATATACAGCTATATACACACATACACACACAGACACAGAAGAGAAAAGAAATCAAGGTCTGTTCAAGTCGTCAATCTGTCATCTTAATCTTTCGTCACAATCCGTTCGGTGTTCTGTTATCCATGTATCCTCCTCTTATTATTAGTGTAGCTCATAATCATATTATAGCTGGTGCGTGGCTGCAACCACTTGCATCCCGGCATCAGAGATGCCAGCTCTTTTTTTTTTTTTTTTTTTTTTTTTCCCGCAATGGAGGGGGACACAATGCCCATGGAGAAAGAGAAGAGGAAGAAGGGAGGACAGAGAGAGAAAGAGAACTAAGCGAAGAACTAGAGAAGGAAAGAAAAGAAGGGACTACTATTAGTACTACCACTACTACTATTACTAGTACTACTACTACTACTATTACTACTACTACTACTACTACTACTACTACTACTACTACTACTACTATTACTACTATCACTACAACTACTACTACTACTACTACTACTACTACTACTACTACTACTACTACTACTACTACTACTACTACAACTACTACTACTACTACTACTACTACTACTACTACTACTACGACTACTACTACTATTACTACTATCACTACAACTACTACTACTACTACTACTACTACTACTACTACTACTACTACTACTACTACTTACTACAACTACTACTACTACTACTACTACTACTACTACTACTACTACTACTACTACTATTACTACTATTACTACTATTACTAGCAAGCAAGTAAGCAAGCAGGCAAGCAGGCAAGCAAGCAAGCAAGCAAGCACGGCAAGCACAGCAAGTACCGCAAGCACAGCAAGCACAGCAAGCACAGCAAGCACAGCAAGCACAAGCACAGCAAGTATAGCAAGCATAGCAGGCACAGCAGGCACAGCAGGCACAGCAGGCACAGCAAGCACAGCAAGCACAGCAAGCACAGCAAGCACAGCAAGCACAGCAAGCACAGCAAGCACAGCACGCACAGCAGGCACAGCAAGCACAGCAAGCACAGCAAGCACAGCAAGCACAGCACGCAAAGCAAGCACAGCAGGCACAGCAGGCACAGCAGGCACAGCACGCACAGCACGCACAGCACGCACAGCAAGCACAGCAAGCACAGCAAGCACAGCAAGCACAGCATTTTTTTGTGTGCCTTGGTTTCATAAACATTTTCTTTAAAAAAATCAATATGAATATTTATTTCAAAATCAATATTTTTTTGGGGAAAAGATATTGATTTTGAATCAATACTAATATTGATTTTTTTTTTTTTTTTTTTTTTTTTTTTTTTTTTTTGTGTGTGTGGAAATATTGATGAAAATCAGTATCCTGACTCCGGGTAGTGGTAGTGTGTTTGAAGACATCAGTTCCGGAAAATACGTCATAAAAATCACCTGCTCGAGCCAAAATTGCAAGGCTACATGAACTTGGACCTGCCAACGTACGGCAATTTGGGGGGCCAAAAATATCTGTAATGTATTAAAATTTTCTGTTTTGACCGGGATAAACGTGAAAAAAAGGTCATGAAAGCAGTTTCAGCCATCGAAAAACGGTGCAGCCTAGCCATTTTGGCTAGAGCAGGTGATTTTTATGACATATTTTCCGGAACTGACGTCGTCAAAAACACTACAAGTACCGGTGCAAACGAGAAGGAAAGTCTTGAACCGGTCCAGAGGCAAGAAAACGTTCAGGCAAAATTAAAACAATGAAACAAAACGATCAATTTAATGAAAAACGTACTTTTGAAAAATATGGCATATTTCGAAAACAGTGCCCGAATCCAGGTGCATTACTCGGCGGTAGCGGGAAGAGGGGCAGACGAATGCATTATCATGACATGCCAATCGTCGTGGCACTGTTGGGAGCAGAAGGAACCCTCCGCAGACACGCCATCCTCCTTGTCACAATCGCCTTCTTCTACGCCGCAGGTGTAATCGCACTGTTCGTACTCATCACTGCCATCTGCCAGCTTGGCGCCGGTCTTCCATGGCCCTTTGTGCACCGTGCTGTTGCATTTCTGGCAAGCTGCACTCTCAAAATGCCGCACGTCAAACTTCTCCTCGCACACGCAGCACTTGGCGAGGATAGAAGACTTTTGCCCTCCAATGTAACCTTTCTTTTTAAGGACCGCGTCGACCTTCCCGTCGTCATCTTCTTCAGTCTCTTCTGCTTTTTCCTCCTCCTTCTCCTCAGGGAGCTCTCCTTCCATAGCTGCTTTGGGCGGCCTGCCCTTTTTGGAACCAGGCTCCAGATACTTGCGGACGCGATCCTTGGCGTTTTGAACCTGACCAGCATCGATGTCCAAGCCGGTGACGATCTATGTTGGCCTGGAGGGCGCCGATGGCATCCGAGCCAGAGCCCATGCAAGCAATCAACACCTTGCTCTGCGGGGGAAGAACATCAGAGAGGATTTGTCTGGACAACTCCGTGGGTGTTTCAAAAGCGTTGGCTCGTTCGTCCGGCTTCCCAGTGACTTTCTGTTTTCTTGTTGGGACCGGAACAGAGTAAACGTTGTGACGATCAAGCGAGTTCCTGGAGAGATTGAGCTGAAATGCACTCTGGGTCGGGTAGAATGCCACCATGACGCACTCCACTGCCTTGATCCACTTCTGGACGTGTCCCTGGTAGTTGTGCTTCTCCTTGTACCAGAACACAGGCTCGATTGTTCCGAATCCACACTGCTGCAAAGCTTCCACCAAGAGGTTGTACTGGGACAGATGGTGATGGAAAACGACGGCGCGCTTGTTAGCATTGCCGACAACACCGAAATGGTTCAGCAATTTGATGACCCTTTCCTTGTTGATTTCAGTAGTGTCAGCAACACGGTCGGAAATGTTGTAAGGAAGGTCAGCGTAAGCAGGTCTGGAACAAGCAAAACACAAAATACAAGGAATGAGGAAAACCAAAAAAGAAAAATATTGCATATTTTCAATTGATGGAAAAGTAAGGGAGACCAAAATTGCCATGCACTAGATCAGAGTTGGAGGCCGTATTGAACATGTCCTGGACCAGAATCGTAGCGTTGCCGAAATGGATCTACTGATCTTCAGAGATGGGTGCCTGTCAAAACAACAACAACAACAACAACAACAACAACAACAACAACTTAAAAAAAAAAAAAAAACATATTTTAAAACAAAGTCTTCAAGAGCATGCAACAGGAGGTCTCAGAACCTGTGGCTGTTCAACTTCTTCGCCGGAGAGACGTTTGAGTGCTGCCTGGATGCAGGTCTTGACGTAAGCTTCCAGGTTGTCCGGGAGGGAGCGGTCCTACTTTTTCTGCAGGTAGAGGATGTCCACAGTGCGAGCAAGGATTGCCCTGCCTTCATCGTTGTCAAGCTGGGGGACTTTTTCACACAAATCCTTCCACTGTTTGCCGACGTAAACACCGTCGATTTCAAAAAACCCCATGTTGTCAGCAAGGTCCAGGATCATGTCCTGCAGCGAGAAGTACTATAATATGAAATTTACAAGGGTCGTTTTTCATACCTCAAAACGACCTCATAAATTTCATTCGTCTCTTCCTATTCATTTCCCGCAAATCAATACTAAGCCTCAAAACAGAAAAATAAAAAAGCAAAATTTTTGATAAATACAAGAAAGCAGAATAAAGAAATATTTCTTTCTTTTAATTTCGCTTTTAAATAAAAACAAGAAAAAAGTTTAAAAAAATTTTAAGGTTTTTTAAATAAAAACAAAATCAATACAAAGAATCAAAATCAATAAATTTTACTACTATAGGTATTACTATAGGACACTTATCTTTTTATTTTATTCGTTTCTGACTTTGTCATCAACGAACTTTTTAATAAAATATTTCACAATTTTTTTTAATAAAAATTGTCTGGGAATGGAAAGACGAAAAGAATTCTTTAGTTCCTCCGTATCCCCGCTTGAAAACCACGTGATAATATTTTTAGCCGTCTATAGCGCCACCAATTACAGGTCCATTATTACTTTCGCCTTTGCTCCCTCTTACTTGTTCTAATGTTTTCCGGCTCTATTTGTTCTCTTTTAAGTAGTTCTTTTGTCTTCTTCTCTTTAATAACTTCCTTAGTTTGCTCCTTCATATCTTTTTCTTCATCAATTGGTTTAATAAAATCAGTTTTCAATAAATCTCTCGGACTTACTAATTCATCATTATTTAATATTAACTTGAATCCAGACCGACCCTTTACTTTATAAATAATTTTACTGAAAGTCTTTCCACCTTTGGAGAAAACATTTCTTTTGTTTTCTTTTCTCACACTATCACTAACATTGAATTCGTCTATTAAATGATCGCGGGTTATCACTTGTTTATTTTTGTCTCTTCCGAAAAATACATCCACTGGTCTGGCCTGAATTCCCCGATGTAATTTGTGGTTATAAGCATTAACCAAGTCTTGAATATAACTTACCCAGTCAAAATTTCTATTAGTTTCAAATAATAAATCCAACCACCTTCTAATACTCCTTATAACTCTATCTACCACGGCGAGCGCTCTGTGGTCCCCTACTTCAACCACATCGTGCTTAATACCATTTTGAATAAAATAATCACGAGTAGCACCTTTATATTCTCCTCCGCTGTCGGTTGTAATTGATTTAGGTTTATAAGGTATAGATTTCAAAGCATAATAGACCTCTTGTGCGGTTTTATTTTTTAATGGTTTTATTATTAAAAATCGACTATGACAATCGATCCAACAAAGCATCCAAGCATAGCCTTTATTCCCCTTTTTGTCCTTTATTTTACTCATGTCTGCTAAGTCTAAGAAAACTTGGTCTAGTGGTTTGTCAACCCATATAGTGTTCCATATTTTCGGGTTCTTTTTCTGGTGGTGAATTTCAAGTGCTTCTTCTTCTTTTGTTTTAACTACTTCTCCCGTAGGTGTGTCTTCCGCATTAATAATTATATGTTTATTGTCCATATTATATACTATGGCATTTTTTCCTAGGGTCGGAGGAAAACATTTTCCAAAAAAAGTAATCGTTCCATTAATACCAACTCACAAAATTTATGTCGAACCTTTCATCGGTGCTGGAAGTATATTTAGAAAAAAAGAACCAACCGACTTAGAAATCATCAACGATTTGGATAAAGATATTTATCACATATGGAAAGATATGAAGAAAGTGCCAGCAGAAACAATTAATAGATATGATTTTACACCTTCAAGGAGCGAATTTGAAAAACTTAAGAAAACTAAATTCAAAGAACCGAGTATGAGACTTTACAGGAATTTATATTTATCATTCAATTCATTCGGCGGAAAAAGAAATTCTTTCGTCGATCAAAGAGATTATAGTCGCCATGCTTCAAGAGATAATTTTAAGAAAAACATTGAAAAATTAAAAGATAGATTGAAAGACACTGTAGTATTAAACAAAGATTTTAAAGCAGTGATAAAAAAATACGACACACCAGACACATTTTTCTATCTAGATCCACCATATGAAGAAGGTGAAAAAAAAGGATGGGGATATAATCATTATGTATCACCAGAAGAAATATTTAATGCTGTAAAAGGAATAAATGGTAAATTTATTTTATCTTATAACTATTCCAAAAAAATAAAACACATCTTTAAAGACTTTAAGATAAGGAAAGTGAAGGCAACTTATTCATTAAATGATGCTACCAGAAAAGAAGTAAGAGAATGATTGATTTCAAACTTTTACAATTTCAAGAAACATTTTTCAACATCACTTTTTTCTTTCTTAGCACTACCAGAAGATTGATTATATACTTTTACACTCACACTGCTTGATTTCTTACCTTTCCCTTTCTTAGGTTTCGGTTCTTCTTCTTCACTACTCTCACTTTCACTTTCTTCACTCTCTGGCTCGGGCTCTGGTTTCTTACTCTTCTTCTTTTCTCTCTTAGTTTCCGCTTTCGACCTCTTGATTTTCATCTTAGCCATCTTTTCGGCGATCAAGTCTGTGAAATCAACCTCATCTTCACTCTCACTCTGCTCGGGTGTGTCATCTTGGTCTTTTTCATTAACAATATCGTTAGCAACATTCTTATTTTCTATCTCCGCTATTTTTCGTTCCATATCTTCGTCTTCGCTTTTAATCGCATTTCGGTATTGTTCCAAAACCTTTTTGGCATGTTCCATTTTTCTCTGCTTTGCTTTTTGTTTAATTCCATCGACTGCTTTTCCCCAATTTTGTCGGCTCGCTTCGGGAGACGGCATTTTACACTAAGATTGTTATATTTTAGTATTTTTTAAATAAATAAATAATTAATTAATATACGAATATGTCAGGTTCCTCCTTCAAGTCGCTCTTAGGATTGTCAGAAATTGCGGTGGACTCACTGGATATAAAAAATTTAGATCTAACGAACACAAACATAGTAGGCTTAAATACAGACAGAGTGCCAGGAGATGCTGACCCCGTAAATCTTTATACGTCTCGCTTTAAAATCAACTACGGATATCAAAGAAGGAAAAAATTTATACTACACAGAGCAACGAGTAAGGGATAATGACGAAGTCAAAGCCTCAACTCAACACCGCTCTAATACTTCCAATCCGCACCAAACCAGTTTATATGATTTGATAGACACAAACATATTTGCACAAGCGAGCGGTCAATACTTAACTTACAACGATGTAGAAGGCAAATGGAAGAATACAGCCCTTGGTTCAATTGATACACTTTCAGATGTGGTTATAACCGCACCAATAGCTATGAATAGTTATCTAACATATAATTCAATAAACTGGGTAAATAAAACATTTCCGATAAATGTTGATGAAACAGGCAACATTAGTATGGGAAGGAAGAATATAACAGGAGTTAATTTACTAAATGACAAAGGTGTTGATGAATGAATATTTGAGCATAATGATAATAATAATAAGGTGTCAGCAGCTGGAAGTATAGATTCACATAGCGATCTGACAATATCAGGCTTCCCAGCAGATAATCAACTGATTATGTATAGCACAGGACAATGGAGAAACACCACACCACCCTTTCTTAGATTAGACGGAACTGCTAGTATGACGGGAGGACTAAATATGGGTGGTTATGCTATTTCAGGGGCTTCTACATATAATGGAATTAATCTCGCAAATCTCGCAGTTGATGGTTCGGGGGTTAAACTAACAGGAGACCAAACTATAGCGGGTATTAAAACATTTAGCAGTATAATAAATGCAAGATATGAAAAGCCAAAGCATAACAAATGTAAATCAACTAAATGGCAGGTCTATCACAACTTGGTTATCAGAGCATGATACGAACACGGCTAAAGTGTCGGCGAGTGGAAGTATTGATACACATAGCGATGTGATTATAACAACAGCAGCAGATAATCAACTACTCATTTATAGCACTGGACAATGGAGAAACGTGGCATCACCCTTTCTTAGATTAGACGGCACTGCTAGTATGACGGGAGGACTAAATATGGGAAATCAAAGCATATCAAATGTGAATCTGGTTGATGGTGTGGATGTTTCTGTTCTTGATACTTCGGCAGTTAAAACTTCAGGAAACCAAACAATAGCAGGAATCAAGACATTTAGCAGTGCCCTTGAAATAACTGGAAATTCAACGAATGCAACAAGAAAAGGAACATTCGTGGTTTTTAACTCCACAGCCAATATAGGAACTATCGGATGCCTTGATATGGGCAGGGGTGTAAATTATAACTTTGAAATGATTGCCAAAAAATAAGTTTCATTATTGATGGAGCGATTGTTGCGTGGATTAATGCCACGGGCTTAGATTGTAATAGTAGTCGGATTGTTAATCTGGGAGCACCACAAAATGCGAATGAAACGGTAAATAGGCAATATCTGGATGACAATTGTGTGAAACTAACAACAGACCAAACCATAACAGGAAGTAAAACATTTAATGGGGCGAGCACTACGATAAAATATCTAACTTTAACGAACAACGCCGATTTTAATAATCAAACTATCACTAATGGTGGAAATATAACATATAATGGGGCGAGGATATTAAACCAAAATGGAGGTGATATATTCTTTTCACAGACATCAGGTGATTACCAATATTTCTTATTTACTCTAAATACCGCTACAAGTGGAACCGCGAACCAAAGAGGTTATGTATTTACGAATGTAGCATTTGATGCAAAAGGGGCGGGACTTTATATTTCAAAACTTTTGGATAATAAAAGTGCTTCGTCTGACATTGTCCGTTTTAACAATGCTGGCGGTATGCGGTTTTATGGTGCCTTAGATATGAACTCAAATAATGTAACAAATGGTGGAACAATAACGGGAACTACATTAACGGCAACCGCGGGTATATCAACTACAACATTAACGGCGAGCGACAATATAGTAGTAGGTGCTGGAAAAAGTGTTTTCATAGATAGGTCGGGATATACAAACACAAATAACAAATTAGTTTTGTGGGATGGTGGAACAGGCTCCACGACTGCTTTTAATGGATTTGGTTTTAAACTAGACACAATGATGTACAATGTTAATGCTACAACTGATAATCACATATTTTACTATGGTGCCACAAATGAATTATTTAGAATTGGTAATGCTGGAATTACTGCTTCAAAGGCAATAACGGCAAATGCTGGGGTATCTGTTGTTAATAGCACAGTCGACATACGCGGGGAAGCAAGAAGTGGGTCTCATGCTACACCAGTCGGGTTATATGTCACAGCCAATCTTGGAGCATCTTCTGCTGGTGTTGAATTCAGACACAGCAACGGGACACAGGGAGTTGGTTTTGGTTATAATTCAATATATGCTACGGGAAGCAGTACTAATCAGGACTTAAATTTTTATGCGAGGGGGACTGGTGTAATCTATGCTCAGACAACAGCATCCAGCGGGAGTGATACAAGCATGACAACAGCATCCAGCGGATTTTTAACATTAAGAAAAAGACCATCAAATACGACTAACCCACAAATATTTATGAAAGCAGGAGACTTATCAGGTTATGCGGTTGTAATGAATACAGGTGGATTATTACATGCTTGGTCGACTTCATTATCAAATGGTGAAAACAATACGGGTTATGTTTATCTGAATGCGGGAGCAAATACATGGTCTTCTGGTTCAGACAGGAGATTAAAATCAGATATTAAAACACTAGAATGTGAGGGATGTTGTGAGAAATTAATGAAAATTAATTGTTGCTCATATTATTGGAAATCAGACGAGAAAAAAGAAAAAAAGAGCCACGGATTTATCGCCGACGAGGTTAAAAAAATATTTCCAGAATTTGTATCTGAAAGTGGAATGAAGGCAGACGACGGAAAAAGCATCCTTGAAGGAGTATCATATATGGAATTTATACCAATACTGGTTAGTGCTTTTCAACACATGGCGGAAAAGGTAGTTAATTTAGAAAAAGAAAAAAAAATCTTATGAATATACTACAAGACCAAGCAAATCAATTGGCAGAAATCAGAGTGGCCGTTCTTGATAATGTCAAATAATACAACTAGACTTCACAGACCACCGCCTATTATGGATATGGATGGCGAACTAACTCCCGAATTAAAGTCTCGTGTTCTTGAAGTAGAACTAAAGACTGAGAAAAAAAAATAGAGCACGAATTGGAAGATAACTGGAATTGTTGTTGTATAAAAAACAGACCAACCGACAGCCGACTTATTAAATACTTATTTCAAATGGGTATCATCGTTGCCATTATAGCCCTTTGCATCGTAAGGCTATCTGAAAAGAACTTGCCGTTCGAGGTTGCTAACACTTATGTCGGAATTTTAACATTGCTTATCGGCATTTGCCTTCCATCGCCTTCTAGTTCAAAGAAATGAACACTCGTATAAATATATTTTATACCAAGAACTATCGCTGGCACAGATTAAAGGAATGGCTTCATCAAAACTAACACACCAATCACTCATAGGCTTATACACACATTTAAATTTAGTTTCTATTCCTTGCTTTATACAATAAGCACAACTCTCATTTTTTTTCTCACTGACCCGTGAGTAAAAGTCGCAGGCAGTCTGAGCAGAAATATTAATTAATAAAAAGTTTATTAGCGCTAATATAGAGGACATCATGGCTGACTATAAATACCAAAAGATTATTTTTCTGAGCAATGATTTTGCTGGAGGAAGCAAAACATTTAATAAAAATATTCAAATGTCATTCACACCAACCAAAATGAATGTTAAGTTTATCCACTATATGAACGACCAGACCGAAACCAAAACCATAATTCTTTATATGGACAGAATTGGAATTATCGGCACATTTGCGGACAGCACCACATCAAACATTTCAAATCTCAGTTATAATTTGGGTGTTGTCGGATGGACTGACGGACAATATACATTTAAAGTCCTTGAAACTGACAGCGGAAATATCGATACAGGAAATTTAGCGGGAAGAATTGTTATCGCTTTGGAATTAGGCTTAGAATATATACAATGGAGAAGTTGAATAACGTGAAGGTGAAACCAGTGAAGCAGGATGGTGAAGGTAATAAACAGGCGAAAGGTTATAAATTATTCAACGAGCCTTATTCAAATATATTTCTACTAGCCCGTAAGAAGAGCGGGAAAACGACAGCACTCTTTGAAATACTGAAACGGACTACAGACAGAAAAACCCGTATTGTCATTATTGCTTCAACAATTCACAAGGACTACATTTATAAAGCAATGGTAAAGCACTTTAAGAACAGAGGCAACCCGATGGCAATATATACCTTTCTTAAATCAGATGGTGTTAATGTCATTGATTATGAGTTAGACAAACTGAACAGACATGACGAGCAACACGAAGGAGAAGTAAAACAGGACAAAGAAGAAATAGAGAAGCCACAGTTTTTATACTTTGGAAAAGAAGAAAAAAAGAAACAGAGCGCCGCGGAGGCGAGACCAAGTAAGTATATTTCTCCAGAGGTTGTTTTTGTTTTGGACGATTTAGGGAGCGGATTAAGAGACAAGTCCGTCAGTGATTTGTTAAAAAAGAACAGACACTATAAAAGTAAGGTTATTATGTCAAGCCAGTATTTAAACGACCTTAGACCAGAAGCCATTAAGCAATTAGACTATTTATTAATCTTTCCGGGCCAGTCTCAGGATAAAATGGAACTCGTGCATAAACACTTAGACTTATCTTTTGACTTTGATTACTTTCTTCAAAAGTATCACGAAACTACAAAGGAACGATTTAACTTTTTATATGTTTCAAGTGTTGATGACGAATTACGGAAGAATTTTAATTTAGCCTATCGCATGCGATAGGCCATTGTCCCGTAAGGTGACAAATTTTCGTCTTAAGTAAAATAAAAAAGTTTGTAATTAATTATTTTTTTATATATTATATGGTAGTGAAAACAACTCGTGTTGAAGTCATTCCAACAATCGGCAAACGAACAATTAACTCAAGCACGATGGCTGGAGGTAAAAAGAAGACTGGTCGCAAGAAGAAGCAAGGAGGCAAGGACAGGCTGGCGGTAAAATCAACTGGCAAAAAGTGGGAAAACGGCCTTTGGTTGAATAATTTCTTCGCATAACAAGTTAATCTCTAGGACTGCGGGAGCATTAAGTAGTCGGGTACCTTATGCTGGGTCTGTAGCATCAAAACTAGGATATGGTAAGAGACAGAGAGGATGCGGAGCCTTAAGTTTAAAAGATATTTTGTTTGAAATTATGAGGAAATATTTTTTTGTTTAAAATATATATGGTCGTCAAAAAGCGAAGAAACAGAAATTAAGACCCGCGGTTTATAGGAATAAAGCGGGAAGCCGTATATTATCCAGAAGGGTAAAAATATTATCTTAATTTCGGTAAAAAGACAAATGATATGAGCACACTTCAAATTGTTAAACTTTTTATGAAATACTTAAGCAGACCAAAAGCAAAGAAAAAAGAAAGAAGGAGGATTTAAGAAAAGTCAAAGTCTATCAGAGATTGAACAGAATACAAGAACAGCCATTAATGATCACTTAGACAAACTCAGAAAGGAAAAGTATGAGGGTATTGAGGATATAGAGAAAAAAGAAAAGAAAGCAAGGAGGATTTAGAAGAGGAGAAGAAGAGGCAAGAGCGTCGCGTAGACGCAGATACTAAGGAAAGGCGTGATGAGTTGGCAAGGATACACCGCAATGAACTATCCGATATCAAGGAACGACAAGAACAAAAAGACAGAGAACTAAGAAGGGAGCAAAAACTCATAGATGATGTAAAATATGAAGAAGACAGAAAAAATAGGATACAAGCATTACCACAGCCACCACAATATCAATATATTATGCCACCGCAGCAGGGACAGCCACAAGCACCGCCATTAGGAGCACCACCACAAGCACCTCCATTACCTAATTTAGGAGATGAAGCACCATTGAAAACGAAAGAGCAATATGAGGAAGAAAAAAAGCAAAAGCAGAAAGATATTGAAACACTGAAATTAGCAGGATATACAGATAAGTTCATAAAAAAGATGAGTCGTAAAGACTTACAAAAAGCCAGTCAAGATATTCAGACGGCTATAGCCACAGCGACATCTTTAGAGGAACAGAAAAAGTAAGCAGAAGCATATAAAGAAAAACTTGAAAAGGAAGAAAAGAAAGCAGAAGAAAAGGGTAAGCATTTTGAAAATTTACAAATTAATCAATTTTTAATCTCTGCATTTTCAAAAACTTATCACCCAAACATTACTATAAAAGAGTTAGCACAGGCTTTAAAAAAGAGACTAGATAGTGATGGACATAAAAAATTAAATTACAAAGACACTTCAAAGTGGATAATTAACATGATTAAAAGGTTTAATATTGATGTTGGAAATGAAAAGAAAAACGTAAAAAGAAAAGTGGCGGATTATGCTAGATATGAAGAGTATATGGGTATTAATGAGCAAAAAGGTAGTGGAGCGAAGACATTAGAAGAATTAATTGATAAAGTATTTTCAATAAAAATAATTAAAAAATATCTATCCCGCAATGATTGGAAGCATACAATGAATAAAAAGGACTTTGTAAAAACTCTAACTAGCAAAATGACTATAGACCCAATGTGGATAAACAAGTTTCAAATGATTTGAGCATTGACGAGGGATGCCCCAACCGCTACCCCCGAGCGTCGCGGAGCCACAGCAACCAGAGCCAGAGCCACAGCCAGAGGAGCCACAGCAAGAGGAGCCACAGCAACAGGGTGAGGGGCGGGGACTAATGACTAATGAAATAGACGACATAATGAAAAAATATGGATGGTATCTCGGAGCGATAGCCAGTGATGAAATTTACAAGTTAAAGCCGGAAGCAGAAAGCGATACGGATTTATTATGAATTTGGACAATCACAAGCAAGCAGGGTCTCATTGGATCGCCGTATGATAAGTCTAGATAAAGACAGGAGTGTTGAAGTGTATGACCCTTTAGCACTTTACGAGCCAACTGAAGACTTTCAACAACAAATGAAACAACTAATTGACAGAAGCCAGCCAAGCACATATCTATTAATGAAAGTAAATAATGTTAAAAAATCAATCAAACACCTCAGACACATGCGGTTGGCATAGTATGAGATTTTTAATGGAGCGAGCAAAAGATATTAAATTCAAATTTGCCAGTGGTTTCACAGACCTAAAAGAAGAAGAAGCGGAGAAATTAAAAGCACAGAATGGG
This sequence comes from Paulinella micropora, assembly GCA_019918135.1. Lineage (NCBI taxonomy): Eukaryota > Cercozoa > Imbricatea > Euglyphida > Paulinellidae > Paulinella > Paulinella micropora. Next base: position 73,270 of record WBZZ01002089.1, read on the forward strand.
TATGGTCATTTTGATACATACATATAAAAGATATTTTCTAATATATAGATTTTTGAGGTTGTAGGTGGTTTTTTATAAAAAGCACCTACGATGGAGTACAAAGGTGGTCGGTCAAGTTCCATCTATTACATAAATAGCAAAAACAGAATAACAGGCACAGATAGCGACTTCACACACGAAGTCAATATGAAGGGACTAGACAATCCAACACACTGCAAAATTCTTCATATCTATGTGCCGAAGTCGTATTACTCAGTTGCCAGTCCTTACAATACTTTTACATTATCCGAAGACGGGTATGAGGCTTTGATTACGATACCTGAGGGAACTACACAATGAACAATTTAAAAAATAAGTTGTCGAAGGTACTGACGACAGAAAGTCCGAATGACTATACTTATGTCGTCTCAAGCAACAATACAAACACAGAAGCGGAGGATGGTAAATTAACATTCAGTGTGTCAAATAATGGAGGTATTCAACCGCGGTTTATATTTGATGCTGATACACGTATTCATCAGGTTATGGGTTTTGATAGAAATTCAACATATTTCTTCGCTAATGATTTTATTAAATCGCCGAATGTAATTATTTTAACTGGTGAAAAAACTCTGTATCTTCAATCGGATTTGGTGAATGAAGGTGATAATCATGTGCTTCAAGAAATATACACAGCCAACGAAATTCCTTTCGGCTCTGTCATTTACGACGGCTCTGGTAGTGAATACGGTAAAACATTGTCCACTAATTCAAACAACGTATTCAGGTTTTACTTGACAGACGAAAACGACCAAGCAATTAATCTTAATGGTTTGGGAATCGTTATGACTTTATTGGTTTATCGTGAAACTAATTATTTTAGTTTATTTAATTCATTTTTCAATTTGTTGAAACAGAGATAAATTAATTTTTGATTTATAAACAAAAACTAGTTTTTGTGTTATAGCAAAAATCAATTAATTAATTGATTTTTTTATAATTATTTTTTTTCTATTTTGCTGTGTATTAATCAACTTACACCACTTCAAAAACAAAACAAAAATGCAGTCTCAAGTTGGATATGGACAGGAATTAGACCATCAACCAAAAGAACTACTAAAAGGAAAATACGAATTAAACAAACTTACAAGTCGTGAAGGCTCGGGTAATATTACTCTCACCACAGCGGGAGGTAATGAAAGCACCTTTGAAATCCCTACCCGCCGCTGAACCTCGCCCGTAGTGTGTTGCGATTTACTTACACTCCACGGAACCCAGGACAGAACAATGCTAATCGTATCTTCATGGATTGTCTAAGTATGATTAGGAGTATTGAATTACAAAGCCGAAGCGGGCAGTATCTGTGTAATCTTCAACATGTGGGAAATTATACCAAGATGATTTGGAAACCCGAAATCAGTTATGATAAGTATATGTCTTTGGAGAACCATGGTGGAGGTGTTTCTAGCGGTGCGTTGCTTCAGAAGTGTAATGTGCTTAATGATGCTACTTTGAATATTGCTTCAAGACATTTTCAACCCGCGGGCGCTGGTGCTACTGTCGTTGCTGGTGCAGCCACTTTCGGAAACATTCATATTACTGCAACTAATGCGGGAGATGTGAGTGGTGCTATAATTAACTCTATTAACGCTGTCGGTAATAGTGTCAAGACATTGGTAAATCTCCCATCAATGAGTGCTCGTCGTCATGATGACCTTTTGAATAGTTTTAACGGAGTAGGAGGTTCATTTGTTAATGTCGCTTACGAGGAGGCGAAGTATTTTGAAGTCGGAGCAATTCAGGGTGCTGCTACTGCTGTCAATACTGCTGATGACACACCTGTTATCAATGTTAAATTACCTTTGGGAATGATTTTTGGAACTATTTTTGAAATTGATAAAACACTTGGTTTTAATGAAATTATGGATATGCGGATTGTTTGGGAAGGAACTAGTAGAACTATGTTTACTGGAACCAGCGCCACTAACATTGCTGAAGGTGCTGTAATCGGTGCAACTGGTGCTATTGTTTCAAATTTGAACTTGTTTCTCGCGGTTGAAACAGACCCAAATGTCATCCTTGGTGTCCAAAGCAAAATCGCAGGCGAGGGTTTTAGATTTACTATTGAATATCCTATCTCTTGGAAGCACAACCTTGGAAGTGGTAATCAGAACTTTGTGGTAAAAATGAACAGATCACAGGGTGAAAGAATTCGTCGTATCTATACATCCTCTTTTCATAATTCAGAAAGTTCTTCTACTTCTTTCGACAATGACCACAGAAACGACACTAAAGTTAGAACTTATTATACTACTATTGATGGTAGCAGAATGCAACAATTTGACATTGATACTTCTGATAATGAAGACTATATGATTTTGAAGGATAAGTTGAAGGGAAGTGCTTATCCTAAACACCGATATCTATAAATACAACTGGTTTCATGTTGATTACTGGGATAACAACCACCCACTTCACGAGAAGAATGTTGAAGGTTATGAAAAGTCTGGTCTGAGCCTTGACACTGAGCGACGATATGAGTTCGTTTCTACTACTGCGGCAAACAATCTCAATCACTACACATTCGCCATTCTTCAACAAGATGTAATTATAAGAGGTATTGAAATTATTAAGACTTAGAAAGATTTAGAAAATCCTTCTGCAAAAAGGTTTGGTGAAACTTTTACAAAAGTTTCAAAAGAATAAAGAAAAAAAAAAAGAAAAGTTTTTTTTTTTTATTATTTTTTTTTTTTTTTTATATATATAAGAGATGGCAACTCACCAGAGAAATTTAATCGCACAAAATCCAGACGGAGATTTTATAAACATCAGGGTCGGATATGATGGTGGTATTAAAACTGATAATATGAAAACAGCTTTTAGAGAAACACTAGTTGGACAATTAACTCCAGTTGTTCAGGAAATCTTTCCATACACTATTAATACAAGGATATGGACAAAAACAGAAACAAAATCGACTGTGTCATTTTTGGATTATATGGCTGAATTAAAAACTCAAGCCGATAACACAGCGAATGCTATCCTAACAAGTAAAAGAAGAATAAAATATCGGACTGGTATGGGAGTTGTTGGTCGCTTCACTGCTATATGGACAACTGATGACACAAAATCCTATTATTCGTGTGTAGGAATTGGTGAAAGTGATTTTTCAAATGATTTTTATTTTCATAAAACTAATGTCGGGATGAGTATTCTACAAGCCAAAGGAGGGGCTACAACTATATTCAACAAGAAAACTGGGATGACCCGTGCAATGGAACGAAAGATATGCCTGTTATTGATTGGAGTAAAGGAAATGTATTCCAAATTCAATTTCAATATTTAGACTTTGGTGCTATAAGGTTTTCTATTGAAAATCCTACGACAGGCGAATTTCAATTAGTCCATACTATTAAGTATGCGAATGCCAACACAGGTGTAAGTCTAAGAAACACTACTTTACCATTTACCGCACTAATGAGGAATGATGCTGCTAACGGAATTCAAACTCTTAAAACAGCGAGTGTTGGATTATTTATTGAAGGAAGTAATACAATAAACACAAGTGTAACAAACGAAGTGGAAGGAAGTAAAGCAGCAAACACAACTGAAAGCCCTATTATTAGTATCAGGAATAAAGCAACATTTGATGCGGGCGGTGCTAATTTAACAAATTATTCAAATGTTTATCCCACTTTGATAAGTATTACAAATGAAGATAGTAAGGCGTGTGTAGTAAGAATGGTATTGAATGAAACACTAACTGGAGCGGGTTTTGCAGATGTTGATACTAAGTATTCAATTGTGGATACTGATACAAAGGCGAGTGTCGTTGCCAACGGAACAACAATTTTGAAACTTTATGTAAATTCTTAATCAACTCAACAAATATATCTTAGAATTATGATATATATCTGTCTCCAAGTGATGTATTGACTTTTACACAAAAATCCGTTGCTACTGCTAATAATGGTTTAAATGTTAATGTTATCGCTAACTTCATAGAAGACCAGTGATATTTTTTCAGACTACGTCTTCAACAAACATCGTAAACATTAAAGTAAAAAATAAAAGCAAAAAAAAAATGGAAAACGATGTTTATGAACTTCTTTTGAAAAAAGATTTTGAATAAAATATCAAATAATTTTTTTATGGCATCCACATTTTGGCACCACTGCTGTTGAACTAACCATTCAATGTATGGTTTATCAATCTTGGCTACATCTTCAATGTTTTTGTGTGCATATTTTTCATATTGAAGAACAACATCTTTCTTTAATATACATCCTTCTTCTGTACATGTAGCATTCGCTATTTCTTCGCCTACATTAGCCTTTATTTCGGTAATTCCAGTCTCTTTTAAATCAGTCGCCTTAAAAGGAGTGCTTTGTTCCTCCATCATTTTTTCTAATGTAGCCTCCAACGGAATAACTACTTTCACATTACATCCTTCGTCTGTAGCTTTCGCTGTGTCGTGCTGACCGAAGGTCGCAACTTCAACTTCGTTGGAGTCCCTCGGCTTGTATTGTTCATAGAAAGAAACAATGTCTGGCTTAGTCCATTTAATTGTTGGCATTTTGACATTGCCGCTGTCAAGGTTCCATTTTCAATTTCATTCAAGTAGTCTTGTTTTGTGTTCAGGTCTGACATGATATATATAAATATTAAAAAAATCTTTTAGCAAAAATATCAAATATATTTTTTTACTTCACTGTTAATGTCAGTAAATTTCTCAAACCACGGCTGTTTCATAACCCATTCAAGATATGGTTTGTCAATGGTAGCAACATCTTGAATTTTCTTACCTTTATACTTATCAAATGGAAAAATATCCCTTGGCTTGCCTGCCCGTGCATTTTCAATCATTTGGATTTCGTCTGTAATTATCTTTTTAACATTGGTAATAGAAAATGTTTCTTTTTTATTTTCAATAGAGAGTTTCTCAAATTTTTCAGATAGTCTGGTGAGGGTGGTCATTGGTCTATATAGAGTGGTAAAAAAATTTATGGAAAAAATTAATTAATTATTGATATTTTGTTCATAAATCTTTTAATATCCAAAAGGTCTAGTTTCAATCGCATTCTCTACAATTCCGATAACTTGTCTTTTCGTATATGTAAAACTAAATATCTTTTCTAAGTATTCGCTTGTTATGTTTTTCTTTTGTTTGTCTCGCGTTATCTTGTTGTTTTCTATTATAACTACTTTTCCAGATTTTTCAATTCGCTTAGCAATCCGTAATTCTTCATCAGTCTCCAACAATTCAGCCAGTTCATTTTTACCATTCTCAAATAATTCAGTGTTCGTAATACCTAGCCCGCAACTTATTACATTTAACATATTCGGTAAATTCAATGCTTTTTTCGTTTCATAATTCATACTAAATCCTTTAACTTTCATACTGGCCTTACCATTATCTAATAAGTATCCATAACATTTCGGCCCGCCTCCGACAAAGTTTTTATTTTTGCTCCTTTCAATTCATCAGTCCAATCTCCCAGTAAATCGCCTGTCTCTACATCTGCCTGATTAATTTCTTTGTTAGTCGTATATATTACGCTGTCTGTGTCATGATACAATATCCTATTGCCTAATCTGTCCATCATATTGTAAAGTCTCATTCTCGCGTGGCATGTAGTAAATAAAGCAACTACAATATTTGTTTTAATCGGGTCGCTCACCGCATCCTGTTTTAAGTCGTAACTGGCTTCTACAATTTGGTCGTTAATTATGTTAATATTTATATTATCCACTGATTTATCGTTCAATAGTTTGTATAAGGTATCTTTATCCTTTATCATTTTAGTGTTTTATTTTGTTTCTGTCCAAACTTGCCCCATAAAGAGTTCAAGCACAACTTAGCCACTGCTCGCCGTCCTTCGTTTTTAAATATTTTGCTTTCATCCATCTTAACTCCCATTTTAACTTCCATGCTGTTTATGTAATTTTGTTTTTCTGCTTCCGTATTACATCCCGCGGGATATCCGCTGGACTCTTGTTTTACTTTCAAGAATGTCTTTATGTATTCTTTGAATAAGCTACTGCTTTGTTCTTTCCAGTGCCATACTTCATATACTTTTATCAACTTATACCCTTTGTCTAAGGCCTTGTAAATTTCTGGAGTTGCCCATGTACCAGTTATTGCTCGTTCTTTATCAGTGTGCTTACATTCTCCATGTTGCTCAGTCATTCCCCACTTATCGCATAAGTAATACATAATCTTACCTCTGTCCGCCTTCGGTAAGACTGGGTGTAGTAAGCCTCTAGGTGGTAGCATCTTAACCTTAGCCACTCCGAAATATTCTCTGTTTATAATTTTATTTTTCATCTCATTTCTTTCCTCCTCGTTGCTTGGTCTAATAATTATATGGTGTCCGCTTGGATAAAGGTCGTAATACATGACGGTTGGATAAAGTGAGCATATGTCAATATATTTCGCATACTCATTATCATATCGTGATTTCCAATATAATTTCAGATCATTCACTCTACCTCCAAACATTGCCTCTCGGGGGTTTAGTCCTTCTTGTTCAGTGATTCGTTCGTTTGTATCCTCTGCCAGTCTTTCACTGGTTTTTATCAGGCTCCATTCGCACTCCCAGATACTTATTACTTTCGCTTGTTCGTTAAGTTGTTTTTCTCTTCTCATTGTTTCTTTGTATAGTTCGCCCATTGTCTTATTTTTCTTCACATTCAAAGCATTGCTATTCCAACACTTATCACATCCGTGCCAATGACACCCGTAAAACTCATAAGCGGTTTTGTTTTTCTCATCCCAGCAATCTACATACACACGAGATTGCCCGAGTTGAAACATTTTTTCACCTCCGTTGAATGCGTGCTTAATATCGGTTTTGTCTAACCTGTTTCTGTATGCTAACCATTCTACACAAGCCCTAGAAGTCATCCTGTTTTGCTTTTCCGCTTTCAATATCGCAATTGAATTCTCTGGCATAAACTTAGCACGATACAAAGCCATAACACAACTCGCAATAGTTGTATATTGAAAAGGGTCAATACCAAACTCTAGAAACTGGTTTCTAAAATCTATACAACCCTTTCTCAGTATATCAACATCTGAATGACAATACTCAGCGATTTCCTTCGCCATATCAAAGTGGTTATGTGCTTTCACTTGTTCATCATACCATTCAAGAAATTCCTTTCGTTTATCTCCTCGCATCGTGTCGTAGCCGTAATGTTTCTTATGAGGCATTACACCAACATAGTTTCTATTTTTAGCCGTATTGAAGAAGTGCGGAAAGAAACCTTTCTTAAGTTCCGTAAGTCCGAATGCCTTTGGAAAGTCTGACAATGGCATCGTAAGAAAACTTAGGCTGTCTATAAAGCGATACTTCTTAAGTGTCATCATCATAATCTTACCACCTTCATAGATTACGAATGGAGTTTGTCCATTATCAACCAACCACTTAAGAATAAACTGACAATCATAACCGCGGGCATTGTGCGCAATAAATGTAAATCCGCTGTGTTTAGTGTCAAAAGCCCAATTACAGAAATCTTGAATGTTCTTATGTATAACAGGGGAGGGGGTTTCACCCCCTACCATACCCCCACCTTTCCGCATGATTAACAATGTGCTCGCCTGTGTCCTGTGTCGCTTCAAAGTCAAAGAATATGTATTGCTCTGACGGCGGTAAGATTTCTTTTTGAACTATTTCACATTGGTGTTCAAGCGGTTTCACTAGTTTGCAATTTCGGCATTTCGCATATCCGCATTTGTGCTCATCCTTCTTTTTGTAATTAAGACCGCACGATTTACATTTCGCTTTAACATCGCAGTTTGTCGTCATGTGGTTATTAAAGCATTCAGTGTTTGGAAACTTTCTATTACACTTCTCACATTCTTTCCACAGGCTCTTGTCATTTATTCCCTTACACCCCTTGGTTTCACAGATACTACATTTGGCTTCACAGGCATGTCTTTCCTTATACCCTTTTAGACATAACTCACAGAAATTCTTTTTTCCTAGCATAGACTTCATGTTAGTTATGGCATCGTAATGTCCTTCAGTCTTTAAAATGTAAAGGTTAGTAAGCCGTTCGCCGTTCGCATCAAGTAGTCCTGTTTTATAAATGATTTTGTCAGGGAATTCAACAATAACCAGATTGTATTTAATGTGATAAGCAAATGTATTAATTTCTGGTATCCCGCAAACATCCTTAATTACTTTCGCTTCATCGTGTAAAGCCTCGGCCATTTCCTGCTGTATCTTTCGTCCTCGCATAATTTGCGAGTATTTTGGATGTTTTTCCATTTTTGCTTTGACTACAACGATTGCTCCCGCTAAGCATAAGTTATCGCTGTTTGTAATACAGATTACTCCTTTCTTTCTGTATATATCCAATTTGTTCACAACCTGTAGCCTTGTCCCGCCCGTCGGCATTTTAACAGATTTCAACACAAATTTTAATTTATCAAAGTTTATTGCGTTTTCATCCATGTAAAGACTTTCGTTGCTTTGAAATATTGCTGACAATCTTTCTAAAACTTTTTCAACCGAGATTTGATTAACTTTGTGTAAGCCTGTTGATACTTTTCCATAGTAATCAACAAACTCAATACCTAGGCTAACCTTATCTTGTTGTGCTTGTCGTTTTACAAAGTCGTTCAACACAATCTCAATAAATCTTATCACATCGCGCATCGTAAATGATCGGAAGTTGCCGTTAATCCTTACCGCATATCGGCTTTCATTTAGTCCTAGTTCGTGTTCCTTGCTGTCGTCCCTTATGATATCATAATTACCATACCGCAACAAGTCTCTGTAATTTTCTTTCAGTTCTTTTTTCTCTTCAATCGTAGGTAAAGGTGGTGCTATTGGTATAGCATGGTGTTCGAAATACACCGCACCTCTTACTTGGTTCAAGTAGTTTTGGGCTGTCGGTGTATCAATTTATACCCCCTTACCTTCGGTTTGATATATAGCACATCCCGACCCCTGACAGACTTGATTTCGTAATTTATCTTATATTCCCTTAATCTATCCAACCTGTAGACCTTGCCGTTATACGTGTGTGTCTCCATGTTTGATAATATATCAGTGGGTCGATTTTTTTTTCTAAATTAAATATTAAATAGAAATTTTTTTATATTTTTATATTTTTTTTCAATCATTTAAATAGAAATTAAATTTTTTTTATTTTTTGAAATATGTCTTTTGGAGTTATTGTGTAATAAGTGCTGATTGAGATACACCTATAAAATTACATAACTCACAATAATATTTTTTACTCTCTCTTATTTTATCAAACCTCTCTTTTTGCTTACAATTTAAAATGTTTTTGTTTATTGCCCAGTATTGCTTTTGATACTCTCTAACTTTCTTACTTTCTTTTTCATAATATTGTTTATGATATTGCTTGTGGTATTGTTTTTGATATTCTATTCGTTTCCTTTCGTTCTCATCTTTAAATTCTCGTTCATCAAATTTATGCCGTTCTCTTTTTCCATCAGTAATATTTGCACCCATAGCCTTATTTAAATTTAATGTAGGTTTCAATTCATCTATATATTTCTGTTGAACCGCCCTTTGTTTATCAATGTTATAATTTTCAATTACTTCCTCGTGATTTAAAACACACTTAAAAATTTGAAGTCCTTTATTGTTCATATGATTGTATAACTTTCTATTAATTCCTTTCTTGCAGAGTAATTTATGATGGCTGAACCTGCTTGATAATCTTTTTTGAGTTGTGCTTCCAATGTAATATTTCTTGTCGGTTTGGTCTTCAGCATTAAAGATTTTGTAAATTTTCAAGGTTGTCATTTCTCTCTATATATAATACAAATATATTATTTCTTTAAAATAATTGATTTTTTTTAAACGATGTTTGAAAACGACAAGCGTAGCGGTCGGCTTTCAAATATCAATAGGTAGCAGTTTTTTCTTTCTTTTGTCTGTCTGTATTTGTTATAAACAGGTAGAGGAAATAACGAATAACGGCTCTTAGTGGAAAAACACTTCTCACACCTGATACCAGATAACACCAATTTTGCCCCACTTGGTGCGGTATTTTTTCTGCTTACACCAACTCTGACACTGGACAACTTTTTTGCTTTTTGTGTAAAGTAGTCCAGAGAGAAATTCGTAATAAGAGAGATTTTAATGAAATTGATGTTTTGAACTTAGAGAGAATAGGTAGCCTCAAAACTAAATAACGGCTCTTAGTGTGGTTTCTGTGATGAAACTGCACTGAACCACTGTCGGGAAGTGGTCCCCTATACTACTGCTCCTGTAGCTATCTATCTATCTATCCATCTAAGGGTTACTCATGGACCGCCATTCTTCAACCACACGTCAGAGTTTTCTGTTATTCTACAGTAACATCGGGCGAAAAGTGCCAGGGGGGCTAGGGGGGGGGGGGGGGTGACACTTGCCTTCGTTTTCTAGTAGTAGTAGCAGTAGTGTAATACGTTCTGCTCTCCACTCTTACGTTGAAGCTGTAATTCGGGTTGAAACATAAATTTAACGCGGTTATGATTGCAAACACTGCATCATTATCGGGTTATTTTTTATCGTTTTTCCCGTTGGCTAAATAAGAAAAAACAGTTACCCTTACTAGCCTAGCCTAGCCTGTAGTAAGATAGGATGGCAGCTTCCTTGTTCTGCACCAGCCACTAGAGCCACCTGTCACCGTTTTTTCTGCTTTTCAATTTTTGAGTCATCAGAGTCAGAAAGTGCCCGATCCAGCCCTTTTGCGCCCGTTTTCTGGTCCCATCATGCAGTGCTTACAATTGAGGAAACTGCGGCCATAGGTAGAGGTGGTGACTGGGATACGTTCCAAGATAGAGGAAACTGCAGCCACAGGGTAGAGGTGGTTACTGGGACCACCTCTACCTGATTCAGTCCATGTGTGCCAGCCATTGGCCACAGTTGAAGTTTTTCTTACATTTGGGCAAATTTCGCCGGAAATAAACGTGGAAAATACCGTAACCAAAATTTTGTGTTTCCGGCGCAATTCTGCCGAAATGTGGCACAAAAGGAACGGCGGTTTGGTGTGACTGGGAAAAAGTAGGAAAAATCGCCCAAAAATACAGGACAGGATTCAAAAGGTAGCTTGGAGTCCACGCCGGCCTGGCCATAATCCAAAAAGGTACGCATCTGCTATGATTGTAGTAGTATAGGGTGCCACTTCGGCACACTTTTTCAATACATACACCCCCGCCCCCAGAGACACACACCGTTCGGCCCGCCGGGACAAAAAGGCAACTGATATTAATATTTAAAATCATACTGTTAAAATATAAAGACACATACAGGATGACAAACGACGACACTGAAAAAAAGGCAAGGCGTAGATTTACAATTTCAAAAGGATGTATTATGATAAACAATAATGAAAAGAGACCGATGGTAAAAGTTCAATGGAGAGAAGGAGGTAAAACGATGTTTAAGAGTTTTACTATTGGAAAACGAAGAACCCAAGAACAAGCAATTGAAGAAGCAAAGAAGTACCACGATGAAAAAGTAAAACCAAAGTATGATGAATGGAAAGTTAATTATGATAAGGAAAGAAAAGAATCAAAAAAGAAAAGAAAGGGAATTGGAAGAATAAAACATTTAAGTGTGAATGCGGAGATGAAATCAATAGGAGTATCAAAGCAAGACATATGAAATCAAACATACACACAGAAAAAAATCTTCTAACAAAACGAAGGGGTAATATATAAGGATACACAGGGGAACAAACAAGAGACACACGATGACAGAAAACAAATGACTATACAAATGTGATTGTGGTTCTGATGTTGATATTTCAGGAAAGAAAATACACTTGAAATAAAAACACAATGTTTCTTGAAACAAGAAGAAGAAAAGAAGAAAAAAGAAGAATGGGAAAGAATGATACAAAATATTAATAAAAGACGAGACAGTGATGACTGGTGTAATTTCTGTCATTACCGCAAACATAACTGTCATTGCGGAGCTGGATACGGTAAATATTATTAAAACAAATGTTGTCTATAATATTTTTTTAGCCCCGCCCGCCCTGCCCGCCCCGCCAGCCCCGCCCTAATTTTCATCCAAACACATGGCCCCCCTTATATATAGACACGGATGCACACGGCGACACCGGCGGGGGCAGACAATTGAGATACTTAATTTTTATTTTTGAAAAACATATTTTCCTATATATACACTGACTAACGATGGAGACACATACTTACAACAGTATACAGTATAGGTTGGACAAATTTAGGGAACAAAAAATTAATTATGAAATCAAAAGGGTCAGGGGTCAAGATGAGCTTTACATAATACCTGAGGGATATAAAAGAAAGTATAAGGTGGATACAACAACGACCCAGAATTACTTGAACTGAGTAAGAGTTGCTGTTTACTTTCACGCTATGCCAGAAGCACCACCCTTACCATTAGATAAACAACCGCAGTTTGAAGCGAAAGTGAGAGAAAGAAAAGAAAAGGTAAAGGACCTAATGCTGTATGCGAACTACGAAATCAAACACGTTGATAGAAAGAAGCACATGCTGAGTGTTAATGAAAGCCAGTATTGGGTTAAACTTACTGGAAACTTCACTTCTTTTAGTATGAATGATATTCTACAGTTCATTGAGATAATACTGAATGACTTTATCAAAAGACAGATGCAAATTAGTATGGTTAGTGTAAGTATCAAGTTTGTAGATTACTATGGAGCGGTATCTACGGGTTTGAAGACTATTAATCAGATTTCTGTCAGAGATGTGTTGGAAAGATTGACAGCATTATTTCAAAGCAACGAAAGCTTTTATACAGATGAAAAGAGGTCTAATATGGATAAGTTTAGATTTGTTTTGAAATCTGTTGAAATGCAGACGGGCGGAACGAGGCTTCAAGTAATTAATAGATTGGGTATATATAAAAAGGAAGGAGTAATTCAAATTAATAATACAAATAACATATGCTTAGCACGAGCAATTGTTGTAGTAAAATCAAAAAAAGCGTGCTAACGAGCAATTGTTGTAGTAAAATCAAAAAAAGAAAAACACGAAAAATTCAAAGTAATAAGGATGGGACGAAAGATACAGGACGAGATGGCAATTAAGTTGCACGAAGAAGCGAAAGTCATTCAGGATGTGTGCGGTATTCCTGAAATTAAAACTTTTGCTAGCCACATTAAATACAATCTGGTTATTGTTGAATTCCCTGACAAAATTGTTTATAAGACGGACCTGCTTAATGAAAAGGGCGAGCGACTTACGAACCTTTACATACTTAAGACAGAGAACCACTACGATGCCATAACCAATATGAAGTCTATGGTAGGAAAAAAGAATGTCTGTGAGTTATGTTTAAGGGGATATATGGAAAGGCATGCCTGCGAATCTAAATGTAATATCTGCGAAACCAAAGACTGTAAGGGTATTAACGATAAAAGCAATTGGACTCATTGCTATTCGTGTAATAGAAAGTTTCCAAACACGGTATGTTTCAACAACCACAAGAAGACGAACTGCGATATCAAAGCAAAATGTCTTTCGTGCGGACTTAATTACAGGAAGAAAGACAAACACAAATGCGGTTATGCGAATGCAGTAATTGTAAGGAACTGAAAACACTTGAACACCAACGTGAAATTGTGAAGAAAGACATACTACCTTTTTCAGAGAAATACATATTCTTTGACTTTGAAGCGACACAGGATACTGGTGAGCACATTGTTAATCATGCGGAAAGCCAGTATTACGATGCGAAGGAACCACCAGTTATTCATAAGAACATTGATGATTTCTGTAAGTGGGCTTTTGAACATAAGCACAACGGCTTTACATTCATTGCTCATAACAGTCGCGGTTATGATTGTCAGTTTATTCTTAAGTGGTTGGTGGATAACGGGCAGGCACCATTCGTCATTTATCAAGGCGGTAAGATAATGATGATGACTTTAAAGAAATACCGCTTCATTGATAGTTTGAGTTTCCTTACGATGCCGTTGTCAGAATTTCCTAAAACATTCGGATTGAAAGAACTTAAAAAGGGTTTCTTCCCTCACTTCTTCAATACGGACAATAATAAAAAATTATGTTGGTGTTATGCCTCATAAGAAGCACTGCGGCTACGACACGATGAAAGATAAGAAAAGAGCGGAATTCTTAGAATGGTATGAAAGCCAAAAAAAAAAACACACATTTGATATGCGGAAGGAAATTGCTGAATACTGTCATAGCGATGTTGATATATTGAGAAGGGGATGTATGGATTTTAGAAAGCATTTTCTAGAATTCGGTATTGACCCGTTTCAATATACAACTATTGCGAGTTGTGTTATGGCTTTGTATCGTGCTAAGTTTATGCCAGAGAATTCAATTGCTGTGTTGAAGGCGGAAAAGCAAAACAGGATTACCTCTCGGGCTTGTGTTGAATGGATAGCCTACAGAAGCAGGTTAGACCAAACGGATATCAAACATGCTTTCAATGGTGGTGAAAAGATGTTTCGAATTGGCAGTTCAACTATTTATGTAGACGGCTGGGATGAAAAGACTAAAACCGCTTACGAATTTCACGGATGTCTCTGGCATGGATGTCCAAAGTGCTTCAATGGTAATACCATTAACACTAAGAAGAACAAGACGATGGGCGAACTACACAAGGCAACAATGAGACGAGAAAAAGAACTAAGCAAACAAGTCAGCAAACTAGTATCTATCTGGGAATGTGAATGGAGATTAATGAAAACGAGTGAAAGCCTAGCGGAAGATACTAATGAACGAATTACTGAACAAGAAGGGCTGAACCCGCGAGAATCAATGTTTGGAGGTAGAACGGATGCTCTAACATTGTATTGGAAATCACGACACGACAACGAATACGCGAAATACATTGACATATGCTCTCTGTATCCTACCGTTATGTTTTACGACCTTTATCCTAGCGGGCACCACGAAATCATTAGACCGAACAAAGACGACGACCGAAAAGATATGAAAAACAAAATCATAAACAGAGAATATTTCGGAGTGTCTAATGTTGAGATGCTACCGGCTAGAAAATTACTTCATCCCGTTTTACCTAAGGCGGATAGAGGAAAACTAATGTATTACTTATGCGACAAGTGCGGAATGACCGAACAAAAGGATGACTGTAAGCACACCGATAACGAGCGAGCAATAAGTGGCACTTGGGCAACACCCGAAATCTACAAGGCCTTAGACAAAGGCTACAAGCTAATTAAGGTATATGAGGTATGGCATTGGAAGGAGCAGAGCAGTAGCCTGTTCGAAGATTACATAAAAACTTTCTTAAAGGTTAAACAAGAGTCAAGCGGATATCCTGATGGCTGTATTACACAGGAACAAAAAAGACACTACATTGGCAGTATGGAAGTCAGGATGGGTATTAAGATGGACGAAAACAAAATAGAAGAAAACCCAGGACGGCGAGCGGTTGCTAAGTTGTGCTTAAACTCGTTGTGGGGCAAGTTTGGTGAAAAGCAAAACAAAACTCAAAACAAAATGATAAAAGACAAAGATACCTTATACAAGTTAATGAGCGACAAGTCAGTTGATAACATAAACATAAACATTATTAACGACAAAATAATAGAAGCGAGTTATGACTTTAAACAAGATGCGGTAAGCGACCCCGTGAAAACAAATATTGTACTTGCTTTGTTTACGACTTGCCACGCGAGGATTAGACTATATGAGATGATGGACAAACTAGGCAACCGAATTCTATACCACGATACGGACAGTGTCATATACACAACAGACTTAACGAAAGGCGAAACAGATGTGAAAACGGGTAAGTTGTTAGGCGAATGGACGGACGAACTACACGGAGCAAAGATTATGACCTTTATCGGAGGTGGGCCAAGTGTTATGGCTATGTCTTAGATAACGGCAAAGCAAGTGTGAAAGTAAAAAGCTTTAGTATGAATTATGAAAACAATAAATCATTAAATTTACCAAATATGTTAATTGTCATTAGTTGCGGACTTGGTATTAACAACAGCGACCTTATTGAGAACGGCAAGAATGAATTGTTAGAGTTGCTTAAGACTCAGGAAGAAAAATTGATCGCTAAACGAATTGAAAAATCTGGTAAAGTTGTTATTGTAGAAAACAGCAAGATAACAAGAGATAAACAACAGAAAAAAATAACGAGCGAATACTTAGAAAAAATATTCAGCTTTACTTACACCAAAAGAAATATTATAGGTATTGTAGATAATGCGATTGAGACTAGACCGTTTGGATATTAAAGGTACTGACAATAAAAACTTTATAAATATATTTTTTTTGGCTCCTTTACCTTTGAAGCTCCTAATAGTATGAGCACCCCTTGTCGGCTTAACTAGCTTAGTATTTACAGCCGTAGCCCCTAACAATGAAACGGGGTCAAATGCGGTCCGGTAGTTCGTCGTTAGGGTTCGCCATCTTCGCCCTTTTACCTTTTGGATTTACTTTCACCGCCACTCTGTCAATTACTCCTTCAATAAGGTCTCTCGTGCCACTGCCTTTATTGTATGTTGTAGCCTTTACCCCAGTCTGTCGGCTTAAATCTTTTGTTATCGTTCCTCCAAGGCTATGTCCCGTCAGCTCTACATTTTCTTTACCATATTTCTTTATCACTTCATTAACCAGCTTCTGCTCTTCTTTATATCTCGGGGCTTTTTCAATACTCCCTTTACTAATGCGACATCTGTGAGTAAGTCTTGCTTATCTACCGAACCTCTAAATGCTACAATCGCTTTATCATCTTTTTCATAAACTCTTGATTTTTCTTTGCTCGCGACTGGCTTCCATCCGTCAGCACCCTTTTTCTCTGACGAAGACAAATAGCCTCCGACAACTCAGCACTACCTCCCTTTTGTTTCTTATATTCTTTGCTCGCCTTTTTCAATGCCTCCTTGTAGCTTATACCATGTTTAGCGGAGTAAGCCTTTACAAAGATTATCCACTCGCTCATCCTATATTAATTATTTAATTTTTATATTTTTTTATACTGCCTACTATATACACCCTACTATGTCCACCCTCACGAGACTGTGCGAGAAGTTCCAAAAACTTTCCATTGAAGGTGAAAAAAAAATCCTTCTCGTTGGAAGATGTTCAAAAGGTAATCCACGACGAAATAAAAGCGATCGAAGAAAAGAGAAATACACAACCAAAAGACACTTTTCATTTCGGGAAATACAAGGGCAAAAAAATAGAAGACATCGCGAAGATTGATAAGCCATACATTGAATGGTTAGTCCGTCAGCCGTGGTGTCGAAATAAGGAAGAATTCAAAAAGTATTTGTAGGGGCAAGCCCCTACGACCCCGCCGTTGGTTTTTTTTTTTTTGTTTGGTAAATCACTAAGTCAGCATCGGAGGGGGTGCGGGGGACGAAGTCCCCTGCTATTGGTCCTCTACAAAATTAACTATAACACTCACATTTCCTCCATTATTAGCAGTCGCAGCAGACTTTTGTAAAAATGTTAGATTTTCGCCAGGAGAAAGTTGTATGTCGTAAGTTCGCAGGTCAATAAGTTGGCTGGAAGTAGCATTAACATAAAGTTTTAGAATTACATCAGTTATAGTGGCACCACCTAGAGCAGTCGCAGCGGTGTCCTTTGATACGATTGAAGTTTTGGAAGCAATATCCGCGAAGTTCTCCGCCGTAAGTGCTCCAGTCGTTTTCACAATTCGCACTATGTTAACTTTAGCATCTTCGTTTGATATGCTTACGAGAGATGGGTAAACGATTGAATAATTTGTTGCGGCACCATTGAAAAGTGTTTTATTTTTATGCTGAGAATTGGACTTTCAGTGGTGCTCGCTGGCTCACTTCCTTCCGCTTGGTTAGATATGCTTGAATTAACAGTGTTGGAACCCTCAATAAACATACTACAACTTGCCGTTTTTAATGTTTGAATAGCATTACTAGTTCCATAATTTCTGATACAAGCCGAAAAGGTAGTGATGTATTAGAAAGATTAACATCCACATTCGCATTCGCATATTTTATTGTAGGAACCAGCTGAAATTCTCCAGTAGACGGATTTTCAATGTAGAACCTTATAGCCCCGAAACCAAGATATTGAAATTTAATCTGGAATACATTTCCCTTCGTCCAATCCATGTTAGGCATATCTTTGGTTCCATCACACGGGTCATCCCAGTTCGCCTGTGCGATAAGTGTCGGCACCCCTCCTTTAACACTTGCAATATTCATTCCAGTCGCTCATACTTTGTAAAAATAGAAACCATTAGTAAAATCATTTTCACCTATGCCGATATATGAATAGTAGTCTTTGGTTTCATCAGTATTCCATAAAGCAGTAAATCATGTTAGAACTCTCATACCATTTCTGTATTTAATTCTTTTTTTGCTTACCATCACAGCATTCGCAGTAATCTTCGCATCTGTTTTAAGTTCGGCCATATTCGCATTAAATGAAACGGTCGCATCAGTTTGAGTTAATGTCCATACCCGTGTATTAACCGTATAGGGGAAAATCTTTTGTAGGACTGGTGTTAATTGGCCGACCAATACTTCGCCGAAAGCGGTTTTCATACTATTGGTTTCAACATTGCCATCGTAGCCGACCTTGACATTGATGAAATCTCCTTTTGGATTTTGGGCGACTAAATTTCGCTGGTGGCTCATAGTAGAACTACAACCTCAAAAAATGTTTGTTAGAGTTTCTATATTGTTAAAAAAAATAAATTAACTATCAAAAATTAATTACTACCTATTACCTCACTGGTGGGGGTCTACGAAATCGTAATCATATTTGCCTTAACCTGAACCTCTCGCTGAGTGATTGCCACAGTGTAATGGTTGAAGGCAGCATTCGCGGTGGTCGCAATAAACTCCCATCGTCGCTCAGTATCAAGGCTTAAACCACTGATTTCATTTTGGTCCTTGCTCCATAGCGGGCGTGTATTATCCCAAGTATCAACCCAGAACCAGTTGTATTTATACACATCATTATTCAACAAGGCCGAACCCTCAACCTTCGGCTTCAGGTACATATAGTCTTCTTCGCTCGCAGCATCGATGTTGAAATCTTGATGGCGGGCACCATCCAGAGTAGTGTAAAAATTGACAACCTTAGCGGCGGCACGGTTATCGTTGTCATAAGCTGTGTTCTTCCTTTCTTCTGTGTTAAAAACAGAGTGATAAATCTTCTTCAAACGGCGACCGTGGCCCCTGTCAAATGGCATAATAATATTTTGGGTTGTGCTTGCGGGTGTATTATTTTTGTAAACATAAGGATAATCAATATTGAAGCTCATACCTTCGGAGCTAGCAATCTTCTGCTGGATTGATTGAATGACATCAGGGTTCGTTTCAACCGCAAGAAACAAGGCAAGATTGGTGACATCAGCAGATACAGCCATAGGCATGGTAGCATTTAGTCCAGCAACGTAAGCAGTGCTAATACAAGTAGCAGCACCATTCGTCACCGTATAACCGGTTCTGTCAGTAGCACTTCACACAATCGGCATAGTCAACATCTCTGGAAACATAATAGTCTTATCAAGGGCGAAAATAGTATTGAGAATCATACCCAAAGGAATTTTAACATTAATAGCCAAAGCGGCATTCGCTCCACTTCGCACAAGATACTTCGCCTCGTTGTAATCAACATTTACGGCGGATAGTGCTCCAACTCCAGTTGTCAAAGCAGCATCATGACGACGAGCAGAAATCACAGGCTCTCGCAATAGAGCCTGAGTAGAGGCGGCAACATCGTTATTAGCATTAGCGGCCGCACGAAAGGCAGTTCTAATACCTTCAGTAGCACTAATATTAATCAAGCCGTTAGCATTACACTTTTGGAGCATACATCCATATACACTAGCATCACCGTGGTTAGGAAGGTCTAAGAAATCCTCCAAGCTCATTTCCACAAAATCTTAGTCACATATCTGAGGTTGTTAACATCGCACAGATAAACACCGCTACGGGTCTGAAGTTGTATCTGGCTAATTTGTGAAAGGCAGACCATAAAAATTCTAGAATAAGTGTTGGCACCAGCCGCTCTCATAGTATAAGTAAAACTCAAATAAGACCGAGCGAGATTAAAAGGTCGGCTAATAAAGTCAAAGCTTCGTTCTTGTCCACCAGCAGTGGTGACTTCAAATGTTCCAGAACCCTCACGAGGGGCAAGCTTATTCAAACGATACGAAGCACTGATGTAGTCAGTCTTGCTGAAATCTAGTTCGCCTCCGTGTTGTGTGGGCATTTTTTTTCAGGTTTTTCAAGTTTTGGATGTCCTATATTGTAATATTAGAAAAAAATAAATAATTCTAAAATTAAGTTACCCTACCTAGATTTTAACAAATTAAAATAAATTAAAATAATTCGTTTCCCTGTAAATCAATAATGTCATTACAATGCCGAGACCGTTGAGGTTGACGGGTTGGTCGTTTTCGTCAGTTAAGTAAAACCGATACACATTGCTTGAACTCGTAGATAACCTTTTACCATACTCCGACCCGCTTCCATCGTAGATAACAGAGCCGAACGGGATTTCGTTCGCTGTATATATTTCTTGTAATACGTGATTATCACCCTCACCAACTAGGTCGCTTTGTAGATACAATGTTTTTCGCCCGTCAATATTATGACATTTGGCGACCTTAGATTATTATTAGCAAAGAAATAAGTAGAGGACCGCTCAAAACCAATAATTTCGTGGATACGAGTTTCGTCATCAAATACAAACCGCGGTTGAATGTTAATGGGATTGTTAGCTACGGTGAATAATAGCTTACAGTCTTCTGGGTCGGTGTTGGTGTTGTTGCTTGTTATGTTGTATATGTGTAGTTTATGGAGCTTTCTGCGGTTAGCACTTCGGCCAGCTTATTTTTTAGGTTGTTCATCGTATAATTGCCCTCTGGTATCGTAATGACTGCCTCGTTACCGTTCTCACTCAGAGTAAAAGTGTTGTAAGGACTTGCCACAGAGTAATACGATTTAGGAACATAGATATGTAAATTTACAATGTGTTGGATTATCTAACCCTTTCATATCAATATGCCGTTTATCCTATTTTTGCTGTTGACATAGTAAATGTTACTACTTCGCCCACCACGGTAATCCATTGTAGAAGCTTTTGATGAAACTTTTTGAAAAAGTTTCACTCCTACGACCTCAACAACTAAAAATAGAAAAATATATTTTTGTTTTAATTGGTCAGATGAATGTGTCAAAACCATACCTGTTCTGGGCGTTCAACTCCTCCGCTTCTTTTTCTTTTAAGTCTGTGAAACCGCTAGCAAATTAAAGCGGTTCCCTTTCGCTCTTTCTAACAAAAACCTAATACTATGCCACCCACAAGTATCTGTTGTATCACTTTGGTTTTTAACCTGATTAACCTTCATAAGCAGGTATGTGCTCGGCTTACTCTTTTCAATAGCTGTTTCATTTGTGTTGAAATAGGTCAGTCGGCTTATACAGTGCGAGCGGGTCGTAGATTTCGATGGAGTTGTCTTTAATTAGATCAACCCAAACAGCAATCCAATGAGAGCCTGGTTGACTAGACTTATCCAAGTTCATTATAAATCCAGACTTCTTTCTTTTTTCTGGTTTCAGTTTGTTTATTTCGTCGCTGGCTACTGTATCATATTTCATAATGTTGTCTATTTCATCCGTCATTAAACCTCTTCCCATCCCCTCTTGCTCATTTTGTGATTTTTGTTGAACTTGGGCTGGTGGTCGCTCTTCTGTTGGTGCTGGTTGAACTTCCTCGGGGGCTGGCTGTTGAACTTCCTCTACAGCTGTGGTGGTGGCTGGTGGTTGCTCTTCTGTGGGTGGTGGTTTAACTTCCTCGGGGGTTGATGGCTGTATCTGGAATTCATTTGAAAGTGCTTTATATGTGTTAGGGTCGGCATACATTTTGTTTATTAGAGACTAATTATTTTTTCTTTGATTTGGTCTTCCATTCACTTCGTTTCAAATGCTTTTTTTATCATCATCTTAGTTAATATTTTTCTAATGATGTCTTCCAATTTTTTCGCACCAGTTCCGCCCTGTGCGGTTAGCCCTATTAAAGCATTTTCCAATTCCGCGTATGTCATACCAGCGGTTATGTTAAGTTGACCAGCTCTGTCTCTTATTATTTCTTGGACATATTCTGTAGCTGTTCTGTCTTTCGCATCTACATATCCTTTTCTACTTCCCAGTGTTATCCACCCTAAATTTTTTGCTAAGTTATTGACATTAATCTTTCTATTCTTACCACTAGCGAATAGAGTTTGTGCTCTTTGTAACAGTGCTTGTTTGGTCTTCACTTCCGCTTCCATAGCTTGCCTGTCCGCTTCAATTGCTTGCTGTCTTAACTCATCCTGCCGTCGTTTCGCTTCTTCACTCCTTCTTTTAACTTCGTCCGCTAATGCTTGGGCTTCTTCTTCTGTCAAAACATACTGTCTTCCTGTTCTTTCCCTTCCTTTTATTTCCTTTCGTTTTAATTCACGTTTCGCTTCATTCAATGCTGCTGCTCTTTCAAGTAAAGCTTCGTCCGTTGCGTTTTGTCTTTTCATTTCTCCGTCAATAAAAGCCAATCTTTCAGCTTGAACGGATTCGGTTTGTATGAGTGCGAGTTCATTTCTTTTAGTTTCGGCTTCTCGCTCTTCTATTTTCTTTTGTTGTTCTTTTGCTTCTTTGTCTTTCTTTTCTAGCTCGTGTATTTGCTCATACCTTTCCAGTTTGAGTTTATCTATCTGATTATTTACCTGATTGCGGTTCTCGTGCTCAAGACGGTTGAAGTCGGACTTAACTATTCGCTCTTTTGTCTTTCGTGTTTTCTTCGTTTTATTGTTCCCCATATATTTCAAAAACAGCTTAACGATTTGAAGTGTTGAAAGGTCATTCGTTTTCTCGCCAAAGTTGAGATATGCTCGTTTGCCTTTTACTTTGATGTATGGTCGGCCATCTTTGGTTCTCTATATCCTCGGAGGTCGTTGTTTAAGTTTCTTCCTCGGCTTACTTCGCATTACTACTATTATATTGAGTAAAAAAAATTAATATAAGATTTTACATTTGAAAGGGCAAGCCCTTTCGAACCCACCCGCAGGGTTGTAGGGGTTTACCCCTACCGAAACTTAACAGCTCCGCCTCGTTGCTTGCCGTATCCTTGTTTTGCCGCCGCCTTTGCTACACGGTCCGCATAAGGCACTCCGACATCGCTCAGAAAAGTAGCACCCTTTGAAATCAATTGATTCTTCTTGATAATCCTATTAGCATCCAATATCGCTTGTCCGACTTTTTTCCAATTGACTTTCCATCCTGTTTGTTTCTTTTTTGATTTTCTCTTTCCTCCTGCTTGTGGCATTTTGACTGGTGAAGGGTTAATTCCGATATTGTATCCGCCGGTTGTGAAATAACACTTGTGATGATGGCATCTATATTGTATAGAAAAAAAAATTAAATAATAAAATTACAAAAATCGTTTATTGAAATTTTGCCTCAGTTCGTCAGACACAGCATCCACATACAAAAAGTTAAACCGTTCTTTGGTAGCCTCGTGGTATTTTTCAATGAAGTATTCAAGGTCGTAGCCGAGGTCATGATGCTTATACACGAGTTCCATTTTAATATCAACACTCTGACCTGGAAAAATAAGGAGGTAGTCTAGCTGTTTAATTGCCTCAGGCTTCATGTCGTTAAGATACTGCGAGCTCATAATCACCTTTGACTTGTAGTGTCTATTTTTTTTTAACAGGTCGCTCACTGACTTATCTCTCAACCCGCTACCCAAATCATCTAGCATGAACACGACTTCTGGTGTTTGATACTTAGACGGTCTCTCAGCGGGGAAATTTTGCTTTTTCTTTTCATCCTCTTTACCAAAATAAAGAAACTTCGGCTTTTCTACTTCATCCTTACCATCCTGGACAATTTCGCCTTCTTCTTGCTCTTCGTCTGGCTTGTTGAGCTTTGTCTAACTCGTAATCAATCACACTGTATCCGTCCGTTTTCAAATATGTGTATATAGCCATCGGGTTTCCCTTCTTCTTGAAGTGCTTCACCATTTCTTTGTAAATGTGGTCCTGATGTATCGTGCTTGCTATAATGACAAAACGGGTCTTTTTGTCAGTCGTTCGTTTCAGGATTTCGAACAGTGCTGTCGTCTTGCCACTCTTCTTGCGAGCGAGAAGAAAAATATTGGCATACGGTTCGTCAAATAACTTATGTCCTTTAGCCAACTTGTCGCCATCTCCATTTTGTCTGACTGGTTTCACCTTTACATTATTGATTTTCTCCATCGTTTATATGAACCTTTTTTTAAAAGCTTCACCAAAAATTAGGAAATGCGGGTTGTAGGGTGTCACTACTTTATTAACCCAAAAATTCTAAATAAATAACAATTCTTCCAGCTAGTTGGTCAGTCTCAATACTGCCATTGTCTGTTTTAAGCACTTTAAAAGTGTATTGTCCATCGGTCCAATTAATAATACCTAAGTTGTAGCTAAGATTGGAAATGTTTGCGGTGTTGCTGTCGGCGAATGTGCCAATAATTCCAATGCGGTCCATAAAAAGGATTTTTGTTTTCGTTTCCGTCGTATTATTCATATAATGGATAAACTTAACATTCATTCTAGTTGGTGTAAAGTTCATTTGAATGTTTTTGTCAAATTTGCTACCATTAACCCCGCCTGGAAAATCATTACTCAGAAAAATAATCTTTTGGTATTTATAGTCCATCGTGATGCCCTCTATATTACTACTCATAAACTTTTTATTAATTAATATTTCTGTTCGGACCGCTTGTGATTTCTATTCACGGGTAAGCGAAAAAAAGAACGAAAGTTGTATTTATTGTATTCAAAAAGGATGTGTGTATAAGCCGATGAGTGATTGGTGTGTTAGTTTTGATGAAGCTAAACCTTTAATATGTTCAAATGATGCTTCGTGGTATAAAATCTATTCGTTTGAATGCTCACTTCTTTGAACTAGAAGGCGATGGAAGGCAAATGCCAATCAATAGTGTTAAAATACCTACATAAGTGTTAGCAACCTCACAAGGTAAGTTCTTTTCAGATAGCCGTAGGATACAAAGGGTTATAATAGCGATAATGATACCCATTTGAAATAAGTATTGAATAAGTCTGCTGTCAGTCGGTCTGTTTTTTATACAACAACAATTCCAGTTATCTTCCAATTCGTGCTCTAGTTTTTTTTCTTCATTCTTCAACGAGATGTCCAAAACACGGTTCTTCAACTCTGGTGTCAGTTCGCCATCTACTTCTATGATTGATGGTGGTGGGTGTAATCTAGGGGGAATTTGGAGGGAAAACGACTGCTCGGATTTCCGCTAATTGGTTTGCTTGGTCTTGAAGTATATTAAGTAAAATTTTATTTTCTTTTTCTAAATTAATCACCTTTTCTGATAACTCCTGTGTGGCCTTAATTAACGGAGCGATAAACTCAGTATAGCCAATTCCATAATTGTAATTTCCAGTCTCAACACATTTATATTCATATGGACTAATACTTATTCCTTTTAATTCACAATCCGCTTTTTGCTTTGGACATTGAACCATTACTGGCTCTTTTGAAAAACCAGCGAAATCCAATCTACCAATTTCCTTCAATACTTCTTCTACCTCTTGTGCTATTAAACCCATTCTTTGCTTCTCGTTATAGTCATTCATGCGATAACAAACTGGGTTTAACTTATTTATGAAATCTAATCCCAAACATTCTTTTATATCGCTTTTAAGCCGTCTGTCGGAAGATAGGTATGGTCCAGTTCTAATCCATAATTGACCATTATTGCCGTTTAAATACATTAAAATATTGTTGGTGGGACCATTTTCCCATATAAAATCATTGGATGCATTATCATAACACCTAAATCTTACAGCATGAGCAGTAATAAAATCCCCAACGGGAGCAGTTCCTCCGTTTAGTGCTTTACCCGCTCCAGATTGTCCCATATAAATCCCCCAGTTTGAATCATCCGTATCCCATAGAAATAAGCAATTTCCTCCTCCTCCTCCGTCTGTTTTGTTTTGTATTGATAACTTACATCCTCCATCAACCGTCAAAAACGATGCGACGTACAGATTTGAAGAACAAGTCATGGCACTTCTAGCATGAATCTGACTTGCTCCTCTCGAATGTAAATTCAACTCTTGGTCTGTACTGCTTCCCGTAGCATATACAGAATTATAACCAAAACCAACTCCCTGTGTCCCGTTGCTGTGTCTGAATCAATACCCCCAGAGGTTTGACCAAGACCTGCCGTGACATATAATCCGACTGGGGTAGCATGAGACCCGCTTCTCGCTTCTCCTCTTATGTCTGCCGTGCTATTAACAACAGATATGCCCGCATTTGCCGTTATTGCTCCACTCGCAGTTATTGCCTTTGTTGTTAATAAGCCC
Organism: Paulinella micropora; assembly: GCA_019918135.1. NCBI lineage: Eukaryota > Cercozoa > Imbricatea > Euglyphida > Paulinellidae > Paulinella > Paulinella micropora. The sequence continues at coordinate 99,603 of WBZZ01002089.1, forward strand.
GTATTGTCCAGAGTAAGTGCCGTAGTCCAAGTTAAATTACCCCCTACTGCTACGTTCGCACCATATAAAAAGTTTAATTTACCTCCATTTTTTGAAATCTGATAATTTGAAGTAGCATGTGCTAATAACCAACTAGCACCGCCTGAATAGTAAGCATCAAAAGATAATTTAATATCATCATGCCCCCAGTTTAGTTGTTGAAACATAGGGTAAGTAGCATCAGTAGTTGTAAATACTTGTGTATGGGGTCCAGATATATTTGCTCCCGTTCCATACAATTCTAAGCCATTTGGAACACTCACTCCTTTTGTTGTTCTACCTATGATTAATGGTTTATCTTGTGCTATCGTTATTTTATCATTCGCTGTAATCGCATTTGTTGTTAATAAGCCTGTTGTATCTATGTTCATCGCCTCAAACCATGTTATAGCACTCCCCGCTGCTATTCCTGACTTATAGTTAAAAGAGAGTGTATTACTTATCTTTGCTATTCGGAAATTTGCATTCGCATAACTTGATTTCCATCCCGCATTATCTAAATAAGCATCAAAAGCTATATTTATGTTAATATATTATGTCCTAATTTAGCTAGCACAAATACAGGATACATATCTTCTGTTGTAATCGCTTGCATGTGTGCTCCAGTAGTAAAATCCCCATAAGCACCATACAATTCTAATCCTGCTGTCGGACCTATCCCTTTTGTTGTATTGCCCATGATTATCGGTTTGCCTGTTGCTGTTGTTATTTTATTGTTTGATGCTATGCCAAGTGTCGCGGTTATAGCATTACTAAATGTTTTAGTTCCTGCTATGGTTTGGTCTGTTGTTAATTTCACACAATTATCATCAACGTATTTTTTATTTGCCACATGGTCCGCTAATGTTGGTGTTAGATTAGTACCCATTGAAATTTGATTGTTAAATGTTTTAGTTCCTGCTATGGTTTGGTCTGTTGTTAATTTCACACAATTATCATCAGCGTATTTTTTATTTGCCACATGGTCTGCTAGTGTTGGAACCAGGTAGGATCCCATTGAAATTTGATTGTTACATGTTTTAGTTCCTGCTATGGTTTGGTCTCCTGTTAGTTTCACACAATTACCATCCAAATATTGCCTATTTACCGCTTCATTTGCATTCTGTGGTGCTCCTAGATTAACAATCCGACTACTATTACAATCTAAGCCCGTAGCATTAAACCACGAAACAATCGCCCCGTCAATAATAAAACTTGTTTTTTTTGCTGAAATTTCAAAGTTGTGATATGTTGCCGTGTTCATATTCAAACAAGCGATAGCCCCGATATTACTTGTAGAATTAAAAACGATGAATGTTCCTTTAATTGTAGCATTTATTGAATTCCAGTTATTTCAACACCACTGCTATATGTCTTAATTCCTGCTATGCTTTGGTTTCCTCTTAATTTGACCACCGAAGTGTCAAGACTAGAAACATCAACACCATCAACAAGATTTACATTCGTTATGCTTTTATTTCCCATATCTATGTCGCCTGACATCGTCCCACCCGTCAAAGCAAGGAAAGATAATGACCCTGTGAAATTCACCCAGTTTGTGCCGTTGTATGTTAGTAATCGACCATTCACTACTGGTCCTGTTATTACTACATCACTTAAGGCATCTATTGATTTAAGACCTAGCCGTGCGTCAAAGTCCGTATTTGCTCTTGCGGTGGTATAGTATAGATTAGTCCCCTCTTTTAAGTCTGCTGTCGTTTTGTTAGAAAGTCTAGCATCAAAGTCTGTACTAGCCCTTGCGGTGATGTAATATAAATTAGTTCCCTCTTTTAAGTCTGCTGTTGTTTTGTTAGAAAGTCTAGCATCAAAGTCTGTATTTGCTCTCGCTGTGGTATAGTATAGATTGGTTCCCTCTTTTAAGTCTGCTGTCGTTTTGTTAGAAAGTCTTGTGTCAAACCTTCCGTCAGTATAGTATAGATTGGTACTTTCTTTTAAGTCTGCTGTCGTTTTTAATAAAAGCCTAGCATCAAAGTCTGTATTTGCCCTCACTGTCGTATAGTATAGATTAGTTCCTTCTTTTAAGTCAGCGGTTGTTTTCAATAAAAAGCCTAGCATCAAAGTCTGTATTAGCCCTTGCTGTGGTGTAATATAAATTGGTGCCTTCTTTTAAGTCAGCGGTTGTTTTCAATAAAAGCCTAGCATCAAAGTCTGTGTTAGCCCTTGCGGTGGTGTAATATAAATTGGTTCCCTCTTTTAAGTCAGCGGTTGTTTTCAATAAAAGCCTAGCATCAACATCTGTATTAGCCCTCGCTGTCGTATAGTATAGATTAGTTCCTTCGGCTAAGTTAGTTGTTGATTTGTTAGAAAATCTTGTGTCAAACCTACCATCAGTATAGTATAAATTAGTGCCTTCTTTTAAGTCCGTTGTGCTTTTGGTAGCGAGTCGTGTGTCAAATCGGCCGTCGGTAAAATAAAGATTTACGGGGTCTGCATCTTCTGGCACCCTATCTGTGTTTAAGCCTATTATATTAGTGTTTGTTAGATCGAGGTTGGTTATATTTAGACTATCAACTGCCAAGTCATTAAGGCCTAAGAGCAATTTATATTGGCTCATTGAAACAAAACCAGTGGATGTATATAATTTGGATAATAATTAATCAGATTAAAAATTATTTTTGGTTAAAGCCGAGAAGAAATAGAGAGATTGCCATAAAGAACCTTGAAAAAAGCGACTGTAAAGAAGAAGCAATATGCGAGGCAAAGAAAGATTGAGAAGGCTAAGGAATTACTTGCTGAGGACGAGGCTAAGAATGTAAAAGAAATGGCTGACGACGAAAAGATAGACCACATTACTAAGAAGCAGTTGGCGAAAGATATGATAGATGGTAGGGATGGCGAGCCGATTGAGGAAAGCAGTGAAAGTGAAGAAGAGGTTGAACACGACTTTGTTGATATTGTTGCCCGACGGGTTGCGGGTATGAAATTGAAGACTAAGAAGAAGAAGTCAAAGAAAGTGGTAAAAAAGAAAGTGGAAGAAGAAAGCGATGATAGCGAAAGCGAAAGTTCTGAGGAAGAAGAGGAAGAGCCCAAGCCTAAGAAGGGTAAAGGTAAGAAATCAAACATATCAGTTAATGTTTATAACCAACAACCCGAGAAACCAAAAAAGGAAAACAATGATACATGTAAAATTTTTCTCAAGTTTTGAAACTTTTGAAAAAGTTTCACAAAACCTTTTGCTGAAAGATTTTTAAATCTTTGAGTATATAACTTTATGCACGACCTATTATTTACTCTTTTATATATTGTGATAAACTACCTTTCTATTTTAGTCACATATAGCAATGGATCATAAGCATATAGCCAGCTCACAACTGGAAGAAACTCCAGGTAAAAATGAAGAAGAGCTTGAACAACAGAAAATTAAAGAGGCTTCTGAAATACATCATCAATCTTAAGCAACTAAAAAATGGAATACCATGCTAGCCCCTGAGCCTGAACCTTTAAGCGAAGTGTTCATTGACTTAATGGATATGTCTAAAATAGCTACTAAGAAAGGAAACAAAACTACAATTGTGGTTTAGTCATGATTGATGTTTATTCTCGTCGTCGTGGTTGGATTGAACCGATCAAAAATAAAACAACTGGCGAAGTTTTGGAAGGATGAAAAAAAATGCCGAAACCTAAAAGGATAACATCAGACAACGGTAGTGAATTTAAAGGGCAAGTTGCTGAATACTTCAAAGACAATGGAATTCAACATACCACAAATGAAGTTGGTGACCACCGAACTATGGGTATAGTAGATAGATTTATTAGAACAATAAGGAATGACTTAAATTGGATGTGGGAAGTTAATGATGATTTTATTTGGGTTCCTTACATTTATGAATTTGTTGAAAATTATAATAATACATATCATAATACAATCAAAGCTGCACCTATGGAAGTATATGAGGGTAAAAAGAAAAATGATCAAGAAATATACAGAGCCGGTCTTATTAATAAATTTCCTAAGGGCTCAACCGTTAGAAAAGAACTAGAAAGAACTGTTTTTAGTAAAGGGGATGTTCAATACTCAAAGAAAGTATTCACAGTTAAAGGCCGTAAAGGCTTCAAGTTGGTTTTAAGCGACCACGAGTTAATTAGTCCACAACAATTATTAAAATCTAAAATGGAAGAACAACCGGACGAAGTTAAACCTCAACTAGCAGATAAAGCCAAGGAAGCAACTAAAGAAAAAAAGACCTGCCACTTATTAAAGTCATTAATATAAAACCGGAGAATATCCGTAGTAGTGCTCGTATTAAGAAGAAAAAAGAGATAATGGATTTATAAGTTATTAATTAATATAACCGGAAGCTAAATTAAGTTAATTGAACTTAATATAAAACCATAAATTTTTATTATTACTTTCCAATTTTGACTGAGTAAGCAACCACAATCTTACCAAGCTTTTTTTTGTTTGTAATTGGGGCAATATTGGCCCACTTTTGACATAAAAAGTATTGACCGCTAGAATACTTCACAACATAATACTCTCTTACTCTTGGAGTTGATTTGTGTTTCAACAACTGACACGCTACTCTGCCATCTTTGACCTCGCTGAACACAGTTGCGATCCAGAAGCAGTATCAACGGCAGCGTAAAACGTTTTTCCCTCCACTACTACGTTGGAAGTTTTGGGCTTTCTTCCTCCACGTCGCTTTCTTTCTTTTCCGTCATCTTCAAGCTCAACAGCTTCAACATCTTCAGCCAACTAAAATTTAACACTATGAGACTAACTCACAAAATAAATTTGACCTCGTTCATCTCCTCATCATCTTCCTCCTCTGCTCCATCATCTAGTGGCTCAACAGGCTCCTACAATACACAAAC